>CM070837.1:35141111-35388611 GCA_036326025.1 Chrosomus eos
TATAATCAGGGTTCGAAATTAACTTTTTCATTTGCCAGCCAATTTGGCTACTAAATGCAAATGATCAAGCACGCTGTTATTTGTTGCGTAGTGATGTGTGTGTTCAAGTAAGCTAGATATGAGCAGATTCTGTGCAATACGATGTATTAAAGGAGTAGTTCACTTTTAAAAAAACTTTTGCTGATAATTTACTCTCCCCCATGTCATCCAAGATGTCCATGTCTTTTTCTTCAGTCGAAAAGAAATGAAGGTTTCTGATGAAAACATTCCAGGATTTTTCTCCATATAATGGACTTCAATGGGACCCAAACGGTTCAAGGTCCAAATGACAGTTTCAGTGCAGCTTTAAAGGGCTTTAAACGACACCAGACGATGAATAAGGGTCTTATCTAGCGAACCTTTTTTCGAGTCATTTAGTCATTTCGTTCGTTGAATGAATGAAATGACTCGAAAAAAGATTTGTTCATTTTGATGAACGAGTTCGAACAGGAGAGTCACAAACGCGCATCACAGAACAGAGCAAGGCGAGCATTTGTGCTTATAAAACTTTTTTTATTTATTTTTGAAATGAGCGATGGTTTGGCTAGATAAGACCCTTATTCATCGTCTGGAGTCGTTTAAAGCCCTTTGAAGCTGCACTGAAACTGAAACCTTGAATCGTTTGGGTCCCATTGAAGTCCATTATATGGAGAAAAATCCTGGAATGTTTTCATCAAAAACCTTAATTTCTTTTCGACTGAAGAAAGATAGACATGGACATCTTGGATGACATGGGGGCGAGTAAATTATCAGCAAAAGTTTTTTTAAAAGTGAACTAATCCTTTATATCATGATGACTCAAGTATTTACGCTAAATATGCGCAGATTTGTCTTACACAAACTTCCCGCCAAATTGGCTCGTGATTTGACACCGTTTCCCCCTCAGTTGATTTTTACCCGCGGTTGGTGGATGTTAATTTCAAACTCAGTATAAAATGTTCTCCTTCCAGTTGCTTGTCAATGTTAACACACGTATTCTAATCTAAAGTTTGTTGTCTTGTGTCTCAGGAATAATAAGAAAGAGTGTGAACTGAACACGGCTGTCGGACACTGGAGGAACCTTGAAGCCGCGCTGAACTCTAAAGAAGCAGATTATGCAAATTTACTGGCAACCAATCGCAGACTGGAGAATGAGATTTCCAGTCTCAAGACTCAGGTGGCTAATGTGAGTACAAAACATGCATGAAGCTAACGGGAAAGACTGAAGGTGTATGTACTAGTGTTTGCCGTAACTAACTTCGTCATTAGTTAGTCACCATTTCGATTTTAAAACTAAATCGACCGAAATTAAGTCACAATCTCGAACTTTGAATTAAAAAACGGAATCGTTGATGCTGCCACGCCCGTGATGGGAAGTTCGGATCATTTTACTGACTCTCTTGTTCAATCTCGTTCTTCAAAATGAACTAATCTTTTAGTCTAGTCATTTCGTTCATGGGCTTTAAATGCTATACTTTTAACTGGCAAATTCCCCGAACACATCCACCTACGCAATCTTGATCATATTCTGAATTAAGAAATCATTACAATGCAGTCAAAAAAAAATAATTTACAGGGAACATAAATAAATACTTTACCTTCCGAGTCTTTTGTTCATTTGTCGCGTGACAGAGGTTCATGAACGTAGAGCTTAGATTCTCTGGCCGAGCCCGAACTTGACCCGACCCGGGCCGATATTTCCCGTCACTATCCTCGGGCCGGGCCCTTGATCTAGAGACGTGCACTCTCAACGCAATAGAGTGCGGCGCGGGACTAGATTTGATGGCTGAGTGCGAGCGCGGGCGGTAATACACTAACTCTGTGTGCGGGAGAATAAAACGATTCGCAGGACTCCCGCAAACTAGAAATATCTATGAATAAAACATAAAAACTAATACATTTTTATTTATGTTGCAGAAAAGCAACAAGAACAACTAAAACAAAATAGAAACGATTTACAGGCCAGAGTTTCAAATTATAACCTGTTTGCAGCGTTGAGCGATGTAGCCAATCACAGACATATGTGTGGATTTCTTGAACGCAATAATGGCCAATCAGAAGCATTTAAGATAGACTCGCCTCACCGCTCAAAACTGACTTTCTGTTCAGAGCTGAATTCTGTATGATAGCAAATCCTCTAATTATAACAAACAAAGTGTATATTATGAAAGATTCATTGTGCAGTCAGCTTCATTGATAATAACAGAGATGTGAGATCGCGATGAACTGATGTCAGCTTTTTAGGAGCAACAGCAATCTGTTCTTAAAAAAAAAAGTAAAAATCGAGAATCTAATTGAACCGTGACCTTAGAATCGAAAATTTAATCGAATCGAGGATTTGGAGAATCGTGACACACCCCTATTCGTCATGCTCATCATATCAGCATTTACGTGGTTAAATATTGACTGATAAAAACCAATGGTTGTAGAAGTCCTGAACGGCTTCTTGAGTTGTTAGTAATCTTTAATGTGCAGAAACTCTGCTGAAAGTGGATTGGACCGAGCAGCCAATCAGCAGTAGGGGGCATGTCCACTCATGATGAGAGAGTGAGCCAATCAGCAATAGGGGGTGTGTCCACTCATGATGAGGAGAGAGTGAGCCAATCAGAAATAGGGGGTGTGTCCACTCATGATGAGGAGAGAGTGAGCCAATCAGCAATAGGGGGTGTGTCCACTCATGATGAGGAGAGAGTGAGCCAATCAGCAATAGGGGGTGTGTCCACTCATGTTGAGGAGAGAGTGAGCCAATCAGCAGTAGGGGGCGTGTCCACTCATGATGAGGAGAGTGAGCCAATCAGCAATAGGGGGTGTGTCCACTCATGATGAGGAGAGTGAGCCAATCAGCAATAGGGGGTGTGTCCACTCATGATGAGGAGAGAGTGAGCCAATCAGCAATAGGGGGTGTGTCCACTCATGTTGAGGAGAGAGTGAGCCAATCAGCAGTAGGGGGCGTGTCCACTCATGGGGGAGGAGAGGGTGAGCCAATCAGCACAGGGGGGCGTTTCCACTCTTGTTGAGGAGAGAGAGTGAGCCAATCAGTAATAGGGGGTGTGTCCACTCATGTTGAGGAGAGAGTGAGCCAATCAGTAATAGGGGGTGTGTCCACTCATGTTGAGGAGAGAGTGAGCCAATCAGCAGTAGGGGGTGTGTCCACTCATGGGGGAGGAGAGGGTGAGCCAATCAGCAGTGGGGGGCGTTTCCACTCTTGTTGACGAGAGATTTAGCCAATCAGCAGTGGGGGGCGTTTCCACTCATGTTGAGGAGAGAGTGAGCCAATCAGTAATAGGGGGCGTGTCCACTCATGGGGGAGGAGAGGGTGAGCCAATCAGTAATAGGGGGCGTGTCCACTCATGGGGGAGGAGGGTGAGCCAATCAGTAATAGGGGGTGTGTCCTAGGGCTGCATCTAACGATTATTTTTGTTGTCGATTAATCTATCGATTATTTCTTCGATTAGTCGACTAATCTAACGATTATTTTTCCCGATTAATCTAATGATTGTTTTTTTTTTTTGGATTAACTGATTTATCCATTGGCAAACTTTCCAATATATAAGTACAACTTCTACCATTAGTATTTCAAACTTTTATTAATTCATTTTCTGAAAAACACTTTAAAATTTCCCACTATAAAAAAATAAAGTGGCAGACTGTCGGAACACTGTGCAAAAAAATACATTAATATGAAGGCATTTAAGGGAGCAAAGTCTAACATAACCTAAACGGTGCAAAAAAAAGTTGTTACTAATTTGAATAACACTCAGTTCAAGTAACGTGGGCCAGTTCGTCGTGATCTCACAAATCTGTTATTATTAATGAAACTGACTGCACAATGAATCTTTCATAATATATAGGCTACACTTTGTTTGCTATAATTAGATGATTTGCCAGTATGCAGAATTCAGCACTGAACAAAAAGTCCATTTTGAGCGGTGAGGGGATTCTATCTCAAATGCATCTGATTGGCCATTGCGTTCAAGAAATCAACACACATGTCTGTGATTGGCTACATTGTTCAATGCCGCAAACACATGTTATAGAGACTCTGGCCTGTAAATCGTGAATCGTTTTATTCTTCTGAAACCAGCACACACACACGAGAGTGCATTACCGCCCGCACTCGGCCATCAGATTCAGATCTATATTCCTGCGCCGCACTCGTTGCGTTCGGTCCATAGACTGTAAAAGGTTGGGTCCCGCGGGAGTGCAGGTATTTAGTCTACACGCAGACATCCCAGCGTCTCCCTGATGCCCGCAAATTAGTTAAAATCTCCCGGAATCTATGCATAACACAGCGCGCGCAGCGTACGCACGCAAGGGAGAGAGTGAGAGACCTTGCGTGTGTCTCTCACACATGTATGTTTTGCGCGCAGTATACCTAGCACACAAGCTGTAGCCGACAGCGTCAGCTCTAAATAGACGTCGATGCGTTTTTGACCGAAACACAGCAGGTATGACCGCAACAACTCCTCCAAAAAACCTCACTGTAATAAATAGCCTACTAATTCCCAGCTGGCTCGTCGTTTTGAGTTCGCAGAGACAGAGTCACAGGATGTTTCCTTTTAAGATGCTCGTTCATAGCAGTTGTGCTGCCATGGTATGCCATTTCAGCTTTGCATAATGAACAAAGCACCTTTCTGTTCAGCCGTAGCTTAAAGTATTCCCATATTTAATATTATAATATATTTATTTAAACGTAAATAATTAATGTGACGCGTCGACGCATTTCATGCGTGTCGACGTATTTTCATAGGCGACGTAATCGATTACGTCGACGCGTCGTTGCAGCCCTAGTGTGTCCACTCATGTTGAGGAGAGAGTGAGCCAATCAGTAATAGGGGGTGTGTCCACTCATGTTGAGGAGAGAGTGAGCCAATCAGCAGTAGGGGACGTGTCCACTCATGATGGGAAGAGAGAGTGAGCCAATCAGCAGTAGGGGACGTGTCCACTCATGATGGGAAGAGAGAGTGAGCCAATCAGCAGTAGGGGGCGTGTCCACTCATGATGAGGAGAGAGAGTGAGCAAGAGGGAGATTTGAAACTGTAGAAAGAGAAATGGCTGAGAGACATTACAAAAGAGAAAAGCTCAGAGGAATACTATCTTCACTTTATTTCTTGTAAAGCATTATTTTGCTTCGCTTTTTATAAAGAGACTCTATCCACTCTTGCAATGTTCGTGGGTTTTGGGGGCGGGGCAATAAAGGGAGGACGTGTTTGTTCTGGTTGAGTTCAAATATCCACAGTGAAATCACTTGCTACACCTTTAACTCAAGTAATGTCAGTTTAAACGTTTGTTCTGCTTTACAGCTGGAAGCGGCGCTGCAGAACGTCAAGACCCAGTTGAACTCTGAGATGCTGCGTCGAGTCGATGCTGAAAACCAGATCCAAACCCTGCAGGAGCAGCTGGACTTCCAGAGGCATCTCGGCGAACAGGTTCGGTTGTGCTATCAAAAACACTGTTTCATTCATTAACCGCGTTTCCATTACCCTTCAAATTGCGAATTGAAAATACGCCCAATGGAAACGCGTCAATTTTGCAAAACTGCAATGGAAACCGTTCACAGGTCACCTGACGTAGATGATGCGGTATGTTTAGACGAGACAGAGTTCTTCAGTAAACTCATAAAAGACAAAATAATTACAGGAATACTGGATTCTAAACCTCAAAGAAACGCCACAATCAAGACCTCGAAGCAGAAATGAGTGAGAAACTCCTCATATGTGCCGCTCACGATATAAGGGTGTTTCCTTACCATTAATGCTGGATAACACACACACACACACACACACACCTCCTTCGATTAATAATAATGGCCAGTGCAGTGGCTGAGATATGCATAAACCCACCAACATCCGTCGCCGTGATTTTTGGAATGACTTATCGCATTCTTAGTCGCATAACATCGGTTAATGGAAACGTTGTCATTTCGCAATTATTTTTTATCGACATTTAGAAAAAATGCGCAAATCTATAATGGAAACGCGCCTCTTGACTAACACCAGATACATACAAAAAACGACTTGATTTCAGTCAGTTACTATTCAGGAGTTTGTTTCTCGAAAGCTTAGTTAGCCAACTATAGTCGCAAGTTCTGTCATTATCAGGAGTTCAACTAATCGGTGTTTCCCGAAACTATAGTTCCAACGAACATTTGCAAACCGCATCGCAGAGGTGTGTGTGTGTGTGTGTGTGTGTGTGTGTGTGTGTGTGAGCGAGCGACAGATCTCGAGGTGCGGTTAGAAGAAGAGTTTCTAGTTTGCATGACATGTGACTCAATCCTGATCTTGAGCAGAATAAGCAATCTGACATTCAGTGCAATCTGTGTCTTTTATTTATAATACATACAAATGTCATTTACGTCTTTTAGTTTATCAAGAGATTTAAAGTGTAGTTTTTGAAGAGTACACATATGTGAACGAGCTCAAGTGCGTAAGAACGAGCCGATGATTGAATCTGGAAATAAAGCAAAATAACTGAGATAAATGAGAAATAGTCTTCTGATGTCGTGCGTAATTTATAGCAAAAAGTCTAGCATTAATTCGAAACAGATTCATTAACAGTAGTTATTACTCCAATTCATTAACATTATTACATCATTAACATGACATCATTAACATGTGGGTGAACAACCAATTTGCGACAATCCGGTTTCAGGAAACAGTCGTGACTAGCGAGTTGATTTCTTCATCAATGTATCGTACTACGCTAGTGAAGCAGCGAGTTACAGCCAGTGTTGGGGAAAGTTACTTTGAAAAGTAATGTTACGTTACTTTTGCGTTACTTCTTTTTTTTTCACCGGGGCTTGTTTTTTTTCCACAAAGTTCTGCTGTTCTGGATGCAGGAGAAGAAAGTTTAAAACTTACATTCCCAATAAAAACAAAATCATAGTCATTTTTGCTTATGGTTTAACTGAATCATCGAAGGCCAGAAGCAAGTACATTGGTCAATAAAGTGAGATTAAATGCATACAAATTTGTTTTATTTAAGTAAGTTTAGTTCACTGATTTTATTCATTTTGAGGAATATTGAATTTTTTTTGTGCAAGTGAGATGAGTAAATGCACGTTCACATTTAGTCTAGATCTGCAATAACCATGTGCGCACGCACACACACACACACACAAACACCTCTACACACCTCTGCACTTTGATTTGTCTTAAAATGGGGACGAGCTGTCAGTCAATAAATGTGAAATAGTAACTCAGATATTACCTTACTAGTTACTTGAAAAAGTAATCTGATTACATAACTCAAGTTACTTGTAATGAGTTACACACAACTCTGGTTACACTGTTGTACGGGGAACACACCCCAGGTTGGTTGTAATGTCGATCACCCTACAGACGGTGTGTGTGTGTGTGTGTGTGCAGGAGGTGCGTGAGATGCGCAGTCGTCACGAGAGCCGGCTGATGGAGCTCGACACCGGCAGACAGAAGGAGTTTGAAGGTAAATTAGCTGAAGCCATGAAGCAGCTCCGAGAAGAACATGAAGCTCAGATCCAGCAGTACAAAGAGGAGCTGGAGAAAACCTTCGTTGCCAAGGTAAAACACAGCGCTCGTCTGTTCGTCCAGATATAGTGCCGTTATTGATCGATTTTACTTTTTTAGAAAATGGTCATGCAAAACTTGTTTGTGTATTTCATTCATATATTTGTATTAATATTCCTTATATTAATGTTACTCGCATAAATTATTTATAAATATTACTTGTATACATGTAATTTATTTATATAAAACATGTAAATGTATGGAAAAAAAAAAATATATATATATATATATATATATATGTATTTATTAATATTCCTTATATGAAAGTAATAGTTATAAATGAGTAGAATTAATCTATTTATTAAAAAATATATTTATTTTTATAATTTTATTCATACATTTTATTTATTAATTTATTAATTAATATATTGTTATTTTATTTATTAATATTCCTTATATATATATATATAGATACACAACATTTATAATGGATGTAATAAAACATGAATTTCTAAATAAAACATGAATAAATTTTATATATATACAATACACAATTTTATTTATGCAATTTATACATTATTTTTTCATATTTTATTAATTTGTTCTTTATATACAAGTAATAACTATAAATAAATTAGTAAAACAATTATTGAAACCGCTGTGGACATTATACAGTGTCTGATGATCCAGAAAGCCGCTTTGAGCAACAGCCAGTGAAACTAATAGAGACATGAAGTCTTAAAAACAGGCTTTTCATCCTTTCCTTAGCAGAACAGAAAGACACACATCTCCCCAAGTCTTCAAATATTGGTACTAGTGTTCAGTTATGAAACTGTAAACAGAGAAAACCGACCGTAGATGAAGCCGGTTTACACTTGTCCACTATTGCTTTATCAATGCACAAAAATCAGTGTGTTTTCATGCATTAAAGACAGTAAATCAGCGTGGGGATTTTACAGCAGTGAGAAGTGAAGTCTGCAGGAGAAGTGTAGTTCAGGGATTTGAGCGAAGGGAAGAGACTGTAACCTGGACACACACGAAACGCTTGATTTCATCGCATCTGTCTCTCATGGTACCTCAGAAATCATGTGTTCGAGAGCAAACTCTTCTCTGTGTCCTCGTTGGTTTGCAGTAATGTGTGTTATGGGTTTATCTCTCGCAGTTGGAGAACGCCAAGCAGGCGGCGGTGAAAAACAGTGACTTCGCTTCTTCAACCAGAGAAGAACTGGCGGGAACTAAAAATGCGTTTGGATTCTCAGTCGCTGCAAATCAACAACCTGCACAAAAAGGTATAGAGATCTGAGCGGTTTTGCTGCCTAATCTTGCCCATCATCTATTCTAACATTCAAATGTTAGTTAGTTAGTATGATTTTTTTAAATATAAATTCTATCTATCATAAAAGTGCATCTGTCCATCATAAAAGTGCATCTGTCCATCATAAAAGTGCATCTGTCCATCATAAAAGTGCATCTGTCCATCATAAAAATGCATCTGTCCATCATAAAAGTGCATCTATCCATGATAAAAGTGCATCTATCCATCATAAAAGTGCATCTGTCCATCATAAAAATGCATCTGTCCATCATAAAAGTGCATCTATCCATGATAAAAGTGCATCTATCCATCATAAAAGTGCATCTGTCCATCATAAAAGTGCATCTGTCCATCATAAAAATGCATCTATCCATCATAAAAGTGCATCTGTCCATCATAAAAGTGCATCTGTCCATCATAAAAGTGCATCTGTCCATCATAAAAGTGCATCTGTCCATCATAAAAGTGCATCTATCCATGATAAAAGTGCATCTATCCATGATAAAAGTGCATCTATCCATCATAAAAGTGCATCTGTCCATCATAAAAGTGCATCTATCCATGATAAAAGTGCATCTGTCCATCATAAAAGTGCATCTATCCATGATAAAAGTGCATCTGTCCATCATAAAAGTGCATCTGTCCATCATAAAAGTGCATCTGATCCATCATAAAAGTGCATCTGTCCATCATAAAAGTGCATCTGTCCATCATAAAAGTGCATCTGTCCATCATAAAAGTGCATCTTCCATCATAAAAGTGCATCTGTCCATCATAAAAGTGCATCTAGTCCATCATAAAAGTGCATCTATCCATCATAAAAGTGCATCTGTCCATCATAAAAGTGCATCTGTCCATCATAAAAGTGCATCTGTCCATCATAAAAGTGCATCTGTCCATCATAAAAGTGCATCTGTCCATCATAAAAGTGCATCTGTCCATCATAAAAGTGCATCTGTCCATCATAAAACTGCATAAAGTGCATCTGTCCATCATAAAAGTGCATCTATCTGTCATAAAAGTGCATCTATCCATCATAAAAGTGCATCTGTCCATCATAAAAGTGCATCTGTCCATCATAAAACTGCATAAAGTGCATCTGTCCATCATAAAAGTGCATCTATCTGTCATAAAAGTGCATCTATCCATCATAAAAGTGCATCTGTCCATCATAAAAGTGCATCTGTCCATCATAAAACTGCATAAAGTGCATCTATCCATCATAAAATTGCATCTATCATAATAAAAGTCTGTTTGCAAAGCATCATCCCACAAAAGAAACAATGTAAAGTTGAAGTCGTCACTGGTTTGATTTACAGACACATCTGACTGTACATGAATCATTACAAGTCCATATCATAAAAGTCTGTTTGCAAAGCCTGCGCCGAAACTGCGACTGATTTACCGCTGGAGGGACTTTAAAGAGCCGTTTCATGCTCAAACAGCGACACTACAGAAAGCTGCCGCTGTAATAAAGCGTGTGTGTGTGGTGTGTGTGTGTGTGTGTGTGTGTGTGTGTGTGTGTGTGTGTGTGTGTCAGAACTGTGCGCTGGAGGCTCGTGTGCAGGAGCTGGAGCAGACGCTGGACCGCGAGAGACAGGCCCATCAGCACCGGCTCTCTTCAGAAGGAGCAGGAGATGGCGGATCTGAGACAGCAGATGCAGGAGCGGCTGGAGGAGTACCAGAACCTGCTCGACGTCAAGCTCATGCTGGACATGGAGATCAACGCTTACCGCAAGATGCTGGAGGGCGAAGAGAAGCGGTGAGCTCACAACACATGCTTTTCTAGTATGGACTTATATTTGTTTCAAAAGAAATGAACGTAACTTTTAGGGATGTCCCGATCAGGTTTTTTTGCCTCCGAGTCATTTGATTTCGAGTATCTACCGATACCGAGTCCCGATCAGATACTTCTATATTACATTTTAAAAAAAAGAATAAAGAAGAGCGAAAAAACAGATCCAG
Organism: Chrosomus eos; assembly: GCA_036326025.1. NCBI lineage: Eukaryota > Metazoa > Chordata > Actinopteri > Cypriniformes > Leuciscidae > Chrosomus > Chrosomus eos. The sequence continues at coordinate 35,151,894 of CM070837.1, forward strand.
GATGTTCCTTATTTGTTATTTAATTCACCTTATTTTAACATTCAAAAAACTCAACAAACAGAGCACTTCTGTGAGGTAGCTTGAACAATCAAGTAATAAATAACATAAATTATTCACTTTTGGACATTAGTGCAACAATAAATATATAAAAACAAAAGGTCTAATATAAAAACAAATAGCACCTCAACTTTAAAATACCCGGCAGACATGTAAACAAATAAAAAAATAAGTGTATAAAAATTTTTTGAGAATATACATTAGGGGTGTAACGGTTCACAAAATTCACGGTTCAGTTCGATCCGATACAGTGGTGTCACAGTTCGGTTTGTTTTCAATACAGTAAAAAGAAAGAAATGCCAGAATTTCCTATTTGTTAAAAGAAAAAAATATTTTTAAATAAGTTTGAGTTTTCTTACATCTTGAAACTTTCAGGTTTAAAAATGGGGGTAATCCTTGAAGGATGAACAAATAATGTTTTGGTCATCACATTTAAATATATTTATATATAATATTTAGATAATATTTGAGTTTTGAAGTGCTGGGAAAAGATGTGTGAAGTACTTGAAAGCATTTCACTATTCCAGGCAAACTTTCATGGCTACAGTTAGTGTTACTATATCAAACCCATGGTGAATGTTGCTGATCTGTGGACTTAAAGCCTAAAACTAGTTCATTCACGACACAATGTTTCTCCTGGTTTCCACGTCAGCGCTATAGAGATAATAGAGATCTACGGTTAATAACGGATAAATTTGAATGTTTCTCATTAGATCTCGCAGCGATGTTATTACTTCAGTGGCGAATTCAAATGCTTTATTCACTGGATCTCTAATAGCGCTGTGTAGTAACAGTGTCGCTTGATCACGATCGGCTCGCGCAGCGCTGATGTTGATGGTCCGAACTGATAAACGGTCCATACAAGCACAATATAATGAGTAGCGCAGTTTCGTTCCGCTTTTATTACGTTCGTCATTTGATGTTGCGCAACGCTGTGGTGTTCACGCCAGCGCGGATTTTGTCGGCAGGAAAAAAGATCCAAGGACCTGGTTTGGTTTGTGTGCGTACCGAACTGGAAGCCTCGTACCGAAACGGTTCAATACGAATACATGTACCGTTACACCCCTATAGGCTACACATATATATCCGAGTCCTGATCGGGAAGTGACGTCCGATTCCGATCGAGTCTGAAACCACGTGATCGGCCCCGATTTCCGATCACTTGATCGGATCGGGACATCCCTAGTAACTTTGACGTTCACACACATTCAACAGGCTCTTCACATATGCCTTATTCTTTGTTAATGTTTTTCAAAGATTTGTTTTTGCAAACTGTGGATTCTGAATGCATTGCCACAGATTTCGCTTATGCTTCGCAGTTTTTCGTTTGCTGTTTTGAGACAAACCTCTCGTGGGGGTGGGCTTAACAGTAGCCGCGTTTCCACTGTTGGGTCGGGGCCGGGCCAGGGCTAACAGCGAGCCGAGCCGGGCCAGTAGCCCCGCAGCGCTGCCCTAAACCCCGCCCTTAACACGCCTTTCTGGATCAAACGTCATACAACCCAACGCATTTCAGCGGGTATTATGAATTCATAATTTAAGTTAGGAAGATAACATGTATATGAACTCACCGGCCGTGGCTGCCATAGTGTCCCGACTTGTCTCTCCACTAACAGAGGGACGGTGACCCAGCACACGGTGACCCAGCACACCGTCCATCAAGTCGAACCATGGAACGTTCCTTCTCTGAGCTCTGCTTTGTCCATTGTGCGTTTTAATCGCCTTGTACAATACTGCGCCCGCAACTTTTTTTACTTGTTCTTGAAGCGTTGCTCGCTGAATGCTTGGCTTAGCAAGTTCAGGAAAGATGTATTTAATAACGTCCTCGTTTCTTCACACGCTGTCAAATTGGCGTTGTACCCTTTCTTCTGCCCAAATGCCCAGAAGAGCTTTGGTATCTTCCACAGACCAGCACAGGCGATTCTCCATTTCCAGCAGCGATTATTTTGCGCGATATAAAAAGTGAAATGTGCTTCTTGCCGCAGACCAGTGATGCGCGGCTTGACCCAAAATGAGCGGGTGCCTGCGGTCACCCGCGGTTACGAGTCATCCAAAAATATCTTTAATGATATTCGGGTCGCGGTCGGTCGGGTCGTTTGAAATATAAATGCCAATTAAACCTTTGTAATTTATATAGTACTAGACACAATTTTCTATGAAATGCATAGGCCTACACTTTATTGACTGAATAACTGTCGCGAAGATGACGCACGAGCTGCCTACTAATACAAGCGGGAAACCCTTATTAACCTTTTGAATGTTGAGCGTTATTAAAGTAACACCAAGTAACTTTTGCTCTTCGGTCGCCCTACTGGTTGGAAACGAAATTGTCCATTGCCGCTGTCGTAAATAATTTATCCTACCGTCGCACGCACGCTCGCTGTTTACCCAGCACCGGCTTTAGAATGAACGATGTTGTGATGGATTTTCTTTCCCTAAAATCTAACCTAAAATCTGACTATCTGCTTTCCTATAAGTCTTCTCTTAACGATACTTCAGACAAATGCTGATTTTTTTAATCCTACACTACTCAAGCTCCCAAGTGTCTACCATTTACACTTAGCTTCGAGTTTTTTCTAAACTACTCTACTCAAGCTCCCAAAGTGTCCATTGACATCTTTAGCTTCGAGTTTTCTGAACTACTCTACTCAAGCTCCCAAAGTGTCCGTCGACATCTTTAGCTTCGAGTTTTCTCTAATCCTAACTTCTCCAGCTGCGCAGCTTTTAAATGACAGACAGACTTCAGTAATTATCCCTTAAATGCTTTTAATTAACGGCCAGGAGAGTTCTCGAGCAATAGGCCTACTCAGAGAATCTCCCAAGTAAAAACAAGGCCGGTGGATCTCAGACAATTTCCATTGAGAATCCCACCGAAAACACGGAAACCACAGTTTTTATACAATAGGGAGGTATGGCATAATGACATTAATTTGATTGGTTATTCATTCACAGTCTCTTCTGTTACTGGGTAGAGAATAATATGTTTTAACCATTACTTCATTTATCACAAGTTCTAACTAGTCATCTCTGTCTAGTCTCATTTCCCATATTTGTTATTTTTACACATAGTCATGGGTTCGACACACACACACATCCACCTAAAATACAGAATGTCTTAGAACATTGTTTCAGAGATTTAGCAGGTCAAATAAGGTCAAATGGTAAAACATGTTTAGCTTAATATTCAGTTTAAATTTTCCACCACAATGTCCACAGACAAGGTAGAGTATGTTACATGATTTCATGAAAGGATGATGTATTGCGAGATCAGAAACGTAGAAAAACGAAATAATGACTATTGTAGCGCTTGACGTAAAGCAGTCGAGTTTTGTAGTTCTTTTTGTGGTTGGGTTCCTGCCCGAAACCCGAAGTTACATAGTGCCAGTAAAAGCGACACAGACCCCGTCAGGCGATGGCAGACGAGTCATTTAACTTATTTTAAGTCGATGTACCATCACAAGGGTCTTGGAAATATATTATGAAGGTTGAAAAACTACTTTAACTTTTGAATAAATGCTGACACGGGACAAAATGCCCGATTTTCCCAACACGTGGAACTGAGCAATATTGTACCATTTTAATAGGCTACTTTTAAACGCATAGCTCAGTAATGTCAGTTTATGTATTTTCTGAGAGGGATTTTTGTTGGGAAAGTCGGGGGAGAGACGCACACTTCGATTAGACTGGATAAACGCATGCAGCATCTTAATTAAGAAAATGAAACAAAATAAATGAATAAATCAAGCCCCACTAGGCTATATCACACAGCATTCAGAAAAAGAACAGTTTGCGCTCCTAAGGGCTTTCACACTTAGCATTTACTATTTTTAAAAATTGCGCGTCAGGAAGCGGGTCGGGTACAATATATATATTTTTTAAAATTTTGTGAGTTGCGACCACACCGTTAGTTGAAAACGTCGGCCGGATGCGGGTTGTTTATACATTGACCCACGCATCACTGCCGCCGACCATAACGTTCCCTAACACCAATAAACTCCGCCTTTAACCTTGCCCACGCCTCTAGCCCGAGCTGGCCCGCTTTGGCCCAAGGTATTCGACGGGCCAGAAATCCTGGCTGTTGGCCCCGATCAAGCCCCGGAAGTGACAGTGGAAACGCGACTGGCCCTGGCACGCACTAGCACGGCTCGGCCCTGACCCGGCAGTGGAAACGCGGCTAGTGATCTACTCTGATTGGATATTGAGCTTTTGATGGACAGGCGCTCTTTTAACCTGGAAGTACAGACGTCACTCTCAGTGGCGCACATATTTGGAAAGCTCTCGCGGTGATTTGTATGCTATACGTCGTGCTTTGTATTACTAAATATGTAAATAATATTTGACCTTCGATCGATAAAGATGAACTCTCAGGTGAGACACGGAGCGGCATCATCTTCCTCCTCCGCCTAGCAACACCATAGCAACCACCCAGAACACCCTAGCAACCACCCAGAACAACATGAAAATGCCATATCTCGGCACCAGAACATCGTACAGACATGTTTGTTGGGTCGTGTGCAATCATATACCACATTCTAGCAACCGAGTGGCGAGTTTTGCCACTGCAAGCACCACTCACATTTTCTTCTGGAAATGTACATTGTAGAGTAAAAACAGTTTGTTGCAGGTTATTAATATCATGTTATTGTTACTTCAGTAACACAGGCTCTTCAAATATGCAAATATGCAGCTTAAAGTAAGTTTGTTAAATTTGTGACTTGAGTTTTCAGTTTTATAAAGTTACTTTTGAAACAAATATAATTCCATATATTCTTACGCAGTATTTTTATCTTGTTTCCAGTCCAAATATCAAACATTTCTTAAGTCAGTTTACTACTTTAGTAAATGCATCTTTAAGATATTAAGTCTTGTTTTCTGGGGGAATTAATCCAAATTAAGTGAGTTTTTGCCTTAAACAAAAAATATCTTAATTCAAACAGAAACAAGATAATGTTGCTTATTTTAAGCAAAAAGTTTATTTATTATGCTTTAGTTCAGTGATCTTCACTATTTTTTTGTTTCAATCAAACTGAATTAATTCCCATTGATGAATCTGAGTAGTTCAGCGTTCATGTAAACACACGTGATCGGGTTGATGTGTGTGTTTTTATCACAAGCTTTAAACCGTAATATATTATTTGACATGCGCACACTGCACGATTATACAGTTTCCTATAGCTATTCTTTTATTCTCCTAAAAATCACCTTTAAAGTTGTGCACTTTTGTTGCATTCAAGAGTTGATGCTTAAAAAAGCAAAATTATCTGCCAATGGGGTGAAAAATAATGTTTCTGTTTGAATTCATATTATTTTTCTTACTCCATTGGCAGATCATTTATCTTTTTTTTAAGCATCAACTCACTTTATTTTGATTAATTCCTCCAGGAAAACAGGACATATGTTATATCAATTTACTACTTTAGTAAACGCATCTTGATTTAAGAATTTTTAAATATTTGGACTGGAAACAAGACAAAAATACTGAGTAAGAAAAGCATTTTTTGCAGTGTACATCTTCACTTCACATATATCTGGTAAAGTGTGTATTTTTTAATCTATTTATGGTAGGAAATGTGCAAAATATCTTCATGGAACATGATCTTTACTTAATATCCTAATTATTTTTGGCATAAAATAAAAATGGATAATTTTGACCCATAATACGCTATTGCCACAGATATACCCATCTGGCTCAGTGACTGGTTTTGAGTCAAAGCTCAAAGCTGATTTTCAGCATCATTACTCCAGTCTTCAGTGTCACATGATCCTTCAGAAATCACTATAATATGATGTTTTCATGAGTTTGTGTGTGTCACGCGCTTGTCGTCCTCAGACTGAATCTCTCCCCGAGTCCGATCCAGCCGTCGACCGTCTCCCGGACGCGAGCTCACCCGGTGCGCCAGAGCTGGGGGAAGAAGCGCAAGCACGAGGGCTCCAGCTCAGGTCTCTCGCCCAACTACAAGATTTCCCAGCATTCCTCCTCCCGCGGGCACGTGTCCATCGACGAGATCGACCCGCAGGGCCGCTTCATTAAACTCAAGAATAACTCCGACAAGGTACGGCAGTCCAGGACGCTTTCTTACAGCCGCTTCATATCACTGTGTTTATTTTACTGGTATTCATACACTATTCATCTTTTTTTAGCTTTATATTTTCCATTTTTATTTTTTCCCTTTAAATGTGTATATAGTTTTTAATGTTTTGAAAATAAAAAACAAAAATATTTCAAAACATTAACTATATAGCATTATATTTACAAAAATGACATGAAAATGAATTATTAAAAAGCTGACTAAAAATACTATATATATATATTCCATTTCAATGTTAGTTTTAGTAATTTTTTTGTTTTCAAAATGTTTATAAAACTAGACATATTTTAAAAAATGACATTAATTTTTTTTTTTTAAATGACATGACAAACAACGAAATGACTAAAAATCAACTAAAATTGTTACATATAATTTCCATTTTAAATTTTAGTTAGTTTTATAATTTGTTTTGCTTTTTTATTATTTTTTTATTAATGTTTTTAATTTATTTTCAGACATTAATAAAAAAATATATAGACATACTTTTTAAAACCAATAATAAAAATGATAAACGTGTCTGTGTCTGTGTGTGTGTGTGTGTGTGTGTGTGTGTTGTGTGTGTGTGTGTGTGGTGTGTGTGTTTCAGGATCAGGCTCTGGAGGCTGGGTGTTGAGGAAGAGTGAAGCAGAAACGCAGGACATCGTCTTCCAGATCCCTCGCCGTGTGTGCTGAACGCTGGACAGATGCTCACGGTAAACGTGTGTGTGTGTGTGTGTGTGTGTGTGTGTGTGTGCTGAACGCTGGACAGATGCTCACGGTAAACGTGTGTGTGTGTGTGTGTGTGTGTGTGTGTGCTGAACGCTGGACAGATGCTCACGGTAAACGTGTGTGTGTGTGTGTGTGTGTGTGTGCTGAACGCTGGACAGATGCTCACGGTAAACGTGTGTGTGTGTGTGTGTGTGTGCTGAACGCTGGACAGATGCTCACGGTAAACGTGTGTGTGTGTGTGTGTGTGTGTGTGCTGAACGCTGGACAGATGCTCACGGTAAACGTGTGTGTGTGTGTGTGCTGAACGCTGGACAGATGCTCACGGTAAACGTGTGTGTGTGTGTGTGTGTGTGGTGTGGGGCTGAACGCTGGACAGATGCTCACGGTAAACGTGTGTGTGTGTGTGTGTGTGTGTGTGCTGAACGCTGGACAGATGCTCACGGTAAACGTGTGTGTGTGTGTGTGTGTGTGTGTGTGTGTGTGTGTGTGTGTGTGTGTGTGTGTGTGTGTGTGCTGAACGCTGGACAGATGCTCACGGTAAACGTGTGTGTGTGTGTGTGTGTGTGCTGAACGCTGGACAGATGCTCACGGTAAACGTGTGTGTGTGTGTGTGTGTGCTGAACGCTGGACAGATGCTCACGGTAAACGTGTGTGTGTGTGTGCTGAACGCTGGACAGATGCTCACGGTAAACGTGTGTGTGTGTGTGTGTGTGTGTGTGTGTGTGCTGAACGCTGGACAGATGCTCACGGTAAACGTGTGTGTGTGTGTGTGTGTGTGTGTGGTGTGCTGAACGCTGGACAGATGCTCACGGTAAACGTGTGTGTGTGTGTGTGTGTGTGTGTGTGTGTGTGTGTGTGTGTGTGTGCTGAACGCTGGACAGATGCTCACGGTAAACGTGTGTGTGTGTGTGTGTGTGTGTGTGTGTGTGTGTGTGTGTGTGTGTGTGTGTGTGTGTGTGTGTTGAACGCTCGACAAATGCTCACGGTAATCACTAAGGAAACACTGAGTGTGAGCTGAGGGTTTCTCTCTCTGACCGTGTGTGTGTGTGTAGATCTGGGCTGCAGGTGCTGGGTTGGATCAGACGCCCTCTGTGGGTGATTTACTCCTGAGGACTCATGAGTCGTGGGGTCCGTTCAGGGATGTCCGAGTCTCGCTGATGAACACACAGAACGAGGTGAGACACACTCGTCACCGAGAGTATCGGGAACATTACAGTCATGGACATTTATTCTGATCAACCAATATATGTTGGCCTGTGTGTGTAACGGTACATCTAATCGTCCCGAACCGTCACGGTTCAGTTAGAAAATTGTAAAAGCCATTGGAAAAATGCTTTTCTTACTCAGTATTTTTGTCTTGTTTCCAGTCCAAATATCTAAAAAATCTTAAATCAAGATGCATTTACTAGATGAGTAAAATGAGATAAGATATTAAGTCTTGTTTTCTGGGGGAATTAATCAAAATTAAGTGAGTTTCTGCTTTAAAAAAGCAAAAAAAAATATTAAAGAAAAATTATTTTAATTCATTGTCAGATAATTTTGCTTGTTTTAAGCAAAAAACTCAACTTGTATTTATTTCCCCTGAAAGCAATACTTAATATCTAATGTCATTTTATTACTTTTTTTTAACTGGAAACAAGACAAAAATATTAATTAAGAAAAGCATTTTTTGCAGTGTACAGTCGGTCACAGGTGATCCAAACTGCAGTCCGTGTGCGCGGTAATGCAATGCTGTTTGCTAACAGTCAGAAGAGATCGGTAACACTTTACAATAAGCAGGGTTCCCGCGGGTCCTTAAAAAGTCTTAAAAAGTCTTAAATTAGATTTTTAAAATTTAAGGCCATAAAAAGTCTTATAAAGTCTTATTTTTACTTATGAAAGGTCTTAAATTTTAGATGACACTTCGACTTAGACATATATAAATGTTTTACAAATTAAAACTAAGTAGCGTAGTATTTTTTTTATTATCTTTGTGGATTTGCTTGGTCACGTGACAATTCGCATCACATTGGCGGCAGCATAACGTCTGTCTCCTGCACGCGAGAGAGGAGAGAAGGAGAAAGTTGGCGAATGTCACTGTCAGTTCAGTCGTAAGTTCATTCTTTATGTGCGTAGGGGTGTGCGATGTGTATTGTCTAATATGATATTGTAATAATCATTGTTTTAACGATGTATGAGGCACTGTGAGCTGACATCGCATTTGTCTCTCGTGCTTTCACTGCGTGTGCGTGATGTGTGCAGTTAAAGGTAGGCTATGTCCCCAAATTAGTTTTTGTCTTATATTTACATCATATTATGTTCTTCTTATATTAGAATATCACATCAGTGAGTGCCGTTTTCCCGTGCACAAGTGCAATGTTTATGATATACAATAGTTAAATTAAAAATAAATTAACATTGTGAGTTACTTTTTAGACACAATATTGTTTGTTTTCCCTTTATTTCGCCGACTAGAATTTCAAAATGAATCCGTAGCAGTCAGAGTCTCAATGCCACAGACAGCGATGATTTCTTGACTGAAATCCGCGTTTTGAACGAGTCATTTTAACGATTCAATGAACAATCACTTTCTTCCCCGAATGAATCAGCCGTTTGAACGAATCGGTTGAATGAATGACTCTCTCAACTCGCTTATTAAGAGTGACTTGCCACCACCTACTGGCGGTTTTAGTTTCATATTTAAAGTACCCTTTAATTAAAACGTTAAAATTAGAAATCATTTAAATATTGAATATTGAATATTTTATTTATTTATTTTTTAAACTCTCTCATAGCATGGAGTGTAAATATGAATGCCACTTCTGATGCTGCTTCTGTGTCACCTCTGCTCTGCAAAGATGGATTTTGATTGAATGATTTAATTTGACTGGTAACGGTGGTACTGTATAATTGTGTAATTAAGTATTACTGTATAAATAAGTATAATTACTGTATAATTTAATTTTAATAATTTGAATGTTAGTATTTGACATAAAAGGTAATGCATAACTCTAAATAGGTTTAGAAAGAATGTCCATATATAGGTGAAAATGCCCCTGGAAGTCAATTTAAGTTTGCAAATATTGCATATTAATTAATCATTTCTGTCACTGCTGTGAACTGACCACTGCATAGAATATGAAAAATATTAATATCTTCGTGAGTCAGCTGTCAACAACAGGCCTAAACCAGCCATGGCACCAGCACAAAAACACAATCAGTAAAAATCATCTAATTATTATCAACAAAACGTTGAAAATATCGAGATATATTTTTGTTAATATTGCACACCCCTAATTTATGGTATTAATTTTGATTTCTTCAGGTCTTAAAAAGGTCTTAAAAAGACTTAAATTTGACTTTAAAAAGTGTGCAGGAACCCTGAATAAGATTCATTAGTTAACATTAATGTATTAAATAACATGAACTAACCATGAGCAATACATTTGTTACAGTATTTATAAATGTTAGTTAATAAAAATACAGCTGTTCATGTTAGCTCACAGTGCATTAACTAATGTTGAAATTAATATTAACTAAGATAAATTCTGTAGAAGTATTTTTCATTCTGTCTAAGGTAGTTAACTAATGTAAAGTGTCACCAGACGATTATGCACTAACCCATAGCCACAGTTCAGAAGCACGCTAGAGCTTGATCGTATGCTAACGATCGTATGCTAATGAGTTTCCAGCAATTTTTGTGACGAGCTCCGCAAACTTCACCTGTTTGTTGACCTTATTTTACAAAAAGCGCAATTTTAGTTTTTTGTGTGAGTGTACACAAATAAAAACAGACCCTTTACAGTTTCAAATGACGTCTTACTCTTATCTGTGTGGCCATGAATCACGAAGTATTTTAAGTTGTGTTTCTGCTGTTATAATGAGACTAAATCATTCGATGTTGTGTCGTGGAAGTCTCGCTATAGTGAATATGTTTCCAGTAGGGATGTAACAATATAGCGTGTCACAATATTTCGCAATACAAAAATGCAACAATCTGTATAAAAATTACTGTGATTTTTAAAAAAAAATCAAGTTTTCAGAGTTTTAGTCAGTACTACATCCAACTCCTATATATAATGTATATTAATGCAGTATTTGTGGGTCCTGATATATGATGTTACCAGTAAAAAGTGTATTTTAAATTTATCTAGTCCGAGTTCAAGCATATTCATCTAAAAAATTCAGTGTTTTCAGCTTCAGAATCATGAATATTGTTATTCGGGTGTCTCTATTATCCTGTGTATTGGGTTTCAGCACCAAGTCCAAGACTATTCATTTACACACACAATGTGATATCAAATTTAGCATTTTAATCAACAGTTTAAAAAAAATTGTTAATTTTTTTTCATCTGTCTTGGGAGTATCACAATAATATCGTATCGTGATATGTATCAGATTGTGACATGAGGGTATCGTTACACCACTAGTTTCCCGTTATGCTCACCGTGTGTGTGTGTGTGTGTGTGTGGTAGGAGACTGCGGAGTATTGTCTGGTGTGTGTTCAGAGTAAAGCTGAAGAGGATCCAGACTGTGATGAAAACATCACGGCCCGTGACGTTCACGTCCGCCGACAGGTAAAACATCGAGCTCTTGTGAAACCTACGGCTTAATGACGTCATTAACTACTGAATCATCTGACGTTATCGAACAGATTTCAGTCTGATACGCACTCATATCATTGTTCAGTAAAACATCAGACCTCTTTCTATATGAGTTTCTGTTTGTTTCAAATAAGAGGAGCTGTAGATGATGGCTCTCACATCTCCAACATCATGTTCTCAGCCAATGCATGAACTCATGAACTCATGAAATGTTTACTTTAATGCAATGCAAGTTGTTTTGGAGCAACAGATTTACATTGAAAGTAAGACCTGAACATCTTAGACCCCTATCAACACCCCAGAAACTACATGTCAACGCTTTGGTAACTTCTCAGAACACCCTAAAATCACATAGCAGTGCCCTAGCAACCAATCAGAACTCCCTAGCAACCAAAAACACCGTAGCAACAACCCGGAAACCATTCAGAGCACCATGTAGCAACACACTAGCAACCACCCAGATCACCATAGCAACCAAATGGCACTGAACTGACACCCACTCAGAAACACCATAGCAATGCCCTGGCAACCAACCAGAACTCCTAGCCACCAAAACACCATTGCAACAACCCGGAAACTGCTCAGAAAGCCACATAGCAACACCCTAGCAACCACCCTGATCCGAACAGAAAACAAATAGCAATGACCTGACACCCGCTCAGAACACCATAACCATGCCCTGGCAACCAACCAGAACACCCTTGCAATCAAAACACCATAGCAACAACCCAGCAACCTCTCAGAAAGCAACATGCAACACCCTAGCAACTACCCAGATCACCATAGCAACCACATAGCAATGGCCCTGACACACTCAAAACACCATAGCAATGACCCAGGAACAACTCAGAACACCCTAAAAACCACATGGCAACATCTGAAATTAGTTTTTTTGTTGTTGTTGTTTCACCTCTGTTTTGTAAAAGCCTAAAAGAAGAAAAAAGAAATGTTGTTCCCTCTCCTGATACAGAAGCGTCTGTAGGTGAGATGGATGCAGTCGACCGTTTGTGCTTCGCTTTAGAATAACAGTGGCTTTGCATGTTTACTAATACAGTGCATCATCAGCATTGTGACACCTTTTGATTTAAGCTTTGCTGAGCGGCTGTGAAACGGTGTGATGCATGATTGCGTTTTAATGAAATTTATATTTTAGTTCCACATGACGAGGAAATACTCGCTCACTTTTCTGAGACCCGTTTCATTTAGTACCTTTATCACAGGAATTGTTTCTACAGTTACCCTAGCAACCACCCAGATCACCATAGCAACCAAATAGCAATGACCGGACACCCACTCAGAACACCATAGCAATGCCCTGGAAACCAATCAGAATCCCCTAGCAACCAATCACCATAGCAACAACCTGAAACCACTCGGGGCACCACATAGCAACACCTTGGCAACCAAATAGCAATGACCTTGACACCCACTCAGAACACCATAGCAATGCCCTGGCAACCAATCAAATCACCATAGCAACACCTGGAAACCACTCGGGCACCGCATAGCAACACCTTGGCAACCAAATAGCAATGACCTGACACCCACTCAGAACACCATAGCAATGCCCTGGCAACCAATCAAATCACCATAGCAACAACCTGGAAACCACTCGGGCACCACATAGCAACACCTTGGCAACCAAATAGCAACTACCTGACACCCACTCAGAACACCATAGCAATGCCCTGGCAACCAATCAAATCACCATAGCAACAACCTGGAAACCACTCGGGGCACCGCATCAAGCAACACCTTGGCAACCAAATAGCAATGACCTGACACCCACTCAGAACACCATACAACATGCCCTGGCAACCAATCAAATCACCATAGCAACAACCTGGAAACCACACTCGGGCACCCATAGCAACACCTTGGCAACCAAATACAATGACCTGACACCCACTCAGAACACCATAGCAAGCCCTGGCAACCAATCAAATCACCATAGCAACAACCTGGAAACCACTCGGGGCAACCATAGCAACACCTTGGCAACCAAATAGCAATGACCTGACACCACTCAGAACACCAAGCAATGCCCTGGCAACCAATCAAATCACCATAGCAACAACCTGGAAACCACTCGGGGCACCGCTAGCAACAACACTTGCAACAACAAATAGCAATGACCTGACACCCACTCAGAAACACCATAGCAATGCCCCGGCAACCAATCAAATCACCATAGCAACAACCTGGAAACCACTCGGCACCGCATAGCAACACCTTGGCAACCAAATAGCAATACCTGACACCCACTCAGAACACATAGCAATGCCCTGGCAACCAATCAAATCACCATAGCAAAACCATGAAACCACTCGAGACCGACCATAGCAACACCTTGCAACCAAATAGCAACACCTGACACCCACTCAGAACACCATCATTGACAATATGCCCTGGCAACACAATCAAATCACCATAGCAACAACTGAAACACTCGGACTACACACCTTGGCACATAAGACTAACCATCAGACACCAAGCATGCCTGCACATCAAATCACCATAGAACAACCTGGAACCACGGCACGATAGCAACACCTTGACAAATCAATGACTGACACCCACCAGAACACATACAAGCCCTGCATCAATCATGACCCAACCACTGGGCCCATCAAACCTGGCACAAATAAATTAAACTGAACACATAGCAATTGGCAACAATCAAATCACCTAGCAAAACTGAAACATCGGCACCGCATAGCAACACCTTGGCAACCAAATAGCAATGACCTGACACCCACTCAGAACACCATAGCAATGCCCTGGCAACCACAATCACATAGCAGACAACCTGAAACCTATCGGCACCCTTAGCATACACCTGGCAACCATATTTCAACTGATTAAAAAGTCTACACTCAATGACGAACATAGCATTTTCCCTGCAAGTTTACCATCATGATCACATTGATACACGGAACCATTCGGGGACCGATAGCAACACTTGCAACCAATAGCAATGACCTGACACCCACTCAAACATAGCAATGCCTGGCACCAATCAAATCTACAAGCATCACCTGGAACAATCGGGGCACCAGACCATCAGGCACACTTGCCCCAATAGCAATACCATGACCCACGTCAGACACCATAGCAATGCCCATGGCAAACAATTCAATTCACCATAGCAACAACTGGAAACATCTTGGCAACAATAGCAACACCTTGCAACACAAAATTGCAATGACCTGACACCACTCAGAACACCATAGCAATGCCCTGGCAACCATCAATCACCATAGCAACCAACGAGAAACCACTCGGCACCCATAGCAACACCTGGGAACCAAATAGCAATACCTGACACCACCTCAGAACACCATACAATGACCTGCAACAATCAAATTCACATAGGGGGGCAACACCTTGGCAACCAAATAGCAATGACCTGACACCCACTCAGAACACCATAGCAATGCCCTGGCAACCAATCAAATCACCATAGCAACAACCTGGAAACCACTCGGGGCACCGCATAGCAACACCTTGGCAACCAAATAGCAATGACCTGACACCCACTCAGAACACCATAGCAATGCCCTGGCAACCAATCAAATCACCATAGCAACAACCTGGAAACCACTCGGGGCACCGCATAGCAACACCTTGGCAACAAATAGCATACCTGACACCCACTCAGAACACCATAGCAATGCCTGGCAACCAATCAATCACCATAGCAACAACCTGGAACCATGGGCTGCACCGTAGAACTCCTTGGCAACCAAATAGCAATGACCTGACACCCACTCTAAACACCATAGCAATGCCCTGGCAACCAATCAAATCACAGTAGCAATCAACCTGGAAACCACTCGGGGCCCGCATTAGCAACACCTGGCAACCAAATAGCAATTGAACCTGACACCCTCTCAGACACACATAGCAATGCCCTGGCAACCAATTTCAAATACCATAGTACACAACCTGGAAACCACTCGGGGCAAACGCATAGCAACACCTTGGCAACCAAATAGCAATGACCTGACACCCACTCAGAACACCATAGCAATGCCCTGGCAACCAATCAAATCACCATAGCAACAACCTGGAAACCACTCGGGGCACCGCATAGCAACACCTTGGCAACCAAATAGCAATGACCTGACACCCACTCAGAACACCATAGCAATGCCCTGGCAACCAATCACATATTACAGGACAAATGAACTGAACAGGCATCTCTTTTAGATCTACACTCAACCTTAGTTTACTTGTTAAAAGAGTCTAAACTATCTATCAATGACAGAAGGCATGTAGTAGTTTTTTTCCGCAAGTTTTTGATCATGCTGATCATTTAGAGGCCTTTGCGTGTCTAATGTGATGCAGTGTTTTTATAGGGCCAATCAGAAGCGTTTATAAAGAGTTATCCTGTGATTGATCAATCTGTGTGTGTGTTTCAGGGTCCGAGACACAATCAGGACGCCAGCTGTGCCGTCATGTGACCCATCCAGTGTGACGCCACGCATCTAAAGACGCTCTCGTGTCATATTTGATAAATGTTAAGAGCTGTAACTGGATTTCATTTTGTTCAAATAATAAAGTTTAAATAATTCTTAGATCATAATAAATTAAATAAATGCTTTTTGCAAATTCATCTTTAAAGCTTATTTTTTTGTCTTAATGCCCTAATATCCTCTCAGAACACCATAGCAATGCCCTGGCAGAGCACCCTAGCAACCAATCAGAGGACCCTAGCAACCAATCAGAGCACCCTAGCAACTACATAACACCCTGGCAACCACCCGAATCACCATTACAAGAACGGGTATTGTTCAAAATGTATAACTTTCAATGGTTTTGTTCCACTTCAAATGTTGACTACAATAGTTAATTTTACTAAATGATTAAATGTATATTAAGCAGACGCTTTTATCCAAACAACTGAGGAGAGCAATAGAAGCAGTTACACTAACAATAGGACAAATATAACACAATATAATAAATTAGACAGGTTAACGTCAGTTTATGTGGTGCCAAAATAAAGTATTACATATAATATTATTTTTTTAAGTCATATTCTTCTATTGTAGCAAAAAAAAATTCTTTTTTTTCATTATTTTAAGGGCATTTGTATACGAAATAAACTCATTGTGAAATACACAGATCTGAAGTTTCACCTTCAGATATTTAGATTTGTATATAAAATGTAACTGGAATAAGGATGTAATTAACAAAAAATATCATCTTTGTTGCTTTCCATAACAAGTCCATATATAATGTCTTTTTACGTATTAAAGGGGTGGTATAATGCCCTTTTCACAAGATGTAAACGTCCCCAGAGTGGGGTTTGTGTATGTGAAGTTTTACCTCAAAATACCCCACAGATGTTTTTATATAGCATGTTAAGATTGTAAGTTTTTAAGGGTTAGCAAAAATGCACTGTTTTTGTGTCTGTCCCTTTAAATGCAGATGAGCTTCAACATTCTTACCACAGACTGTAAAAAAATAGGTTCTTACCAGCAGTTTTGATTACCACACACACACACACACACACACACACCACACTGAACATTTCAAAAACAAAAGTCGGACAATAATGGAGAGACTAGAGAAGAAGTGACAACATGTAGACAACATTTTTGAATGGTTGGTGAATTTATGTAGCTAAGTAGTTTTATGTGTAGTTTTTTATCCTTCAACACAAACAAACACGGTAAATTAACAAATCTCTGAATACAACCTCAATTGTTCATATTCTGTCTTGATAATATATAAATCATGTTCCAGGGGGCGGGGTTTATGTAAATTTTAGGGTTTGTGATGTCACTAACCCGGGAGGAAGCTCGTGTAGTTCCTATCAGCCGTTTGTTGTAGTCCAACTTCTTTAAAAGAAAATAACTCCCTTTGCTTTGAACGTTGAGCGTCATAACTTTGCTGATGTTGTTTATTCTCAAAGCAACATTACACTAACTAAAGTTAAAAAAGTGAAATCATAATCAAACACCCCTTTTAAACGATTTCAAAACAGATGAAACAGATGTTGAACACGCAGCGACAGGTGGGCTATGGGAAATGGAATGAGATTAAGCACCAAATAATTAAATAAGAATTGATATTTGAGGAAGAAGTAAAGAAATATTAAAACAAGGAAAATCTGATCATAAGAAATCATGACTGCATAACAGCAAAGGTAGGTGGCGATATGCACTAAGATTGCAACGCGCCAAAAAACGAAAGAAGAAGAAGAAGAGAAGAAAGAGATGTTTGTGGTGGCCGCTAGTGGCGCTCCGTCGTTCCTCCAGGCGGCAGGTGTCGCTGTGGAGCCGCACACACAGCTTTAGTATGAGGAGCGAGGAAGCGCTCAGACGCTGTTGTTGAT
Source organism: Chrosomus eos (assembly GCA_036326025.1). Classification (NCBI taxonomy): domain Eukaryota; kingdom Metazoa; phylum Chordata; class Actinopteri; order Cypriniformes; family Leuciscidae; genus Chrosomus; species Chrosomus eos. The sequence goes on from CM070837.1 coordinate 35,169,671, forward strand.
GTGGCCCAGTGCGGATGTGTGTGAGACATGGAGTACAGTTATTAATTATCCTGATTATAACGAGCAGAGATCGTTTATTTGACCGCAGAGAGACTGAAAGACAGCAGCATGTTCAAGAGCTGGAGCTCGTGGCTGGGCGGAGAACTCGAGCATGAAGAGAAAACTGACAAACCGGAAACAGTGGAGGAGAAAAACATCAACACAGAGACTGAGGAACAGGCCAACGGACTCAGCGGTGAGACATAATAAACACCATAAATCTATATTTATCATATTTATCATCTCACATATACGAGGAAAACAAACCATGCTTTGCTCGATGTTAATTATGGCACTGAAAAGTCCAAATTATGACATCAAAAGTCATAATTATGGAAAACAATCCCCCTAATTAAGTCGAAATTATTAGATAATACGTCAAGATTATAAAATAGTCATATTGAAAAAGTGGAAATTTGGGCTTTTTATGTCATAATTATAACAGTAATTATGAGATAACTTAAAGTCGACATTATGACACTAAGATACTAAAAAATAACAAGTTGATTATTTACAAAAGCGTGTTTTGTTTCTAATGCGCAGGAAATGGGCTTCCATATATATTGTGTTTTATATATATGTGTGTGTGTGTGTGTGTGTGTGTGTTTTATATATATATATGTGTGTGTGTGTGTGTGTGTGTTTATATATGTGTGTGTGTGGTGTTGTGTGTGTGTGTGTGTGTGTTTTTTATATATGTACAGTGTGTGTGACGTGTATATGTGTTTATATATATGTGTGTGTGTTTGTTTAATATATGTTTATATAATATATATTATATATATATATATATATATATTATATTTATATATAATATATATATATATATATAATATATTATCTGTGTGGTGTGTTTGTATGTATAATTAAGGCTGTCAATCAATTAATTGGATCTAATAAAAGTTTGTGTTGTGTTTATATAATATGTGTGTGTGTGTGTGTATATGTGTTTATATATGTGTGTGTGTGTATATATGTTTATATATATATATATATATATGTGTGTGTGTGTGTTTGTGCACACAAATTTTTATGTTAGATGCGACTGATCGATTTGACAGCACAAAATAATATTCTATACCACGGTAAAGTTATAGTAATGTGAGGCATTACTGCACACACTCACTTAAGCGCATTTATTACCAATGTTTCGGCACAAGTAGATCCTTAGTCAAGTTATCATTTCTTACAAGATGAAGAACGGTATAAATAGAGACGATAGTTGGTGTAAATCTATGCATCTACTGATCCTTTACTATAGTATAGATCTTATTACCATGGTTAATTAAAGCACACGAGTAAATTCCTCAGTGTGTGAGGCTGTTTCTGTGTTTATAATGTGTGTGTTCTCCCCTTCCAGGATTCATTCTGAACTTTGCAAGTACCGCGACGAAGAAGATCTCCGAGTCTGTGGCAGAAACTGCTCAAAACATCAAGAAGACGGTGGAGGAGAGCAACATCGACGGCATCATCCATAAGGTTTATGATATTCATAACTCATATTCACTCTTAATATTCGGTTTATAAACGCATTCACACATATTATATAGGCTGTCCTGGGTTTAATACAAGTAGAAAGTTATTCAGTGGGGGTTCAATCTTCAGCTGGCTGGCAGGAGCCGCCACTGGCATGTCACGTGACCTATCAGTGGCTGGCTATAGTTGTCTGCAGTCTGCCTTTGGCAAGTTTCAGAAACCATTGATTTTTGACAGATGTATAATAAATGAGCTAGAAAGGGAGGAACACAAAAACTGTTGATATGAGTATGTTCTTTAGTATGATGGATGTTTTGGGGACGGTTATCCCAATATAACCAGTCAAATGGCCGTGATCCGACTGGCAGTATAACTGGCTGATACTGCGAGTATAACGCGTTGCCTGACACTCTCGCTAAAAGGAAATTAATTGTTTTCTTATTATGGTCATGTCTTTATTTTGTGTATTGATGTTTTAGAGAATTTTATCCCAATTAAAGCAATCAAATGGCCCTGATTATGACTGGTTGCTATACAGTATAGCATATAAATAATATAATAGCTAGGGGCCTATACAAAATAGCTATACAGTAGTAGAACTTAACATTCTAAGCCTGTAACGATATGCATATGAAATCGCGACACTCAGATCCACGAACCTGCAGAATCGCGACACACCCCTTCCAACTCCAAGTTATCCTTCCCGTAGATCCAATACCACATCTTTAAATTACTCTTAGTATTATTTGAATTTTGAAGTTAACATTATAAAATACGTAGACCTACACCACAAAACTAGTTGAGGATAAATTATTTAAAATTGGGGAATTCCAGCATTATGGACGTGACATTAGAGTCAAAACTTGAAATATAAATTCTCAGAAAATGCATTTAATACCAATCTTTTTCTTTATTCCATAGGCTACCCCCTTAACATTAGACAAATATCAGTCTACACATGCGTTTTATATTTAATATACACACTGCATTCATGCCTGACAAAATATATTTTAACTTTTAGGAGGCATAACATTTTTTTTTAATTTTATGCATTACACTGCGCAAATCAAAAGTAATACTAGCCTACCCACCAGATGAAGCAGAACATAAAATATTTATTTTATTTTATTTTTCGTGTTCGCATTTATGAGAAAAAAACAATGTAAGGACGTGACAGTTCTTCATTACGGACGCGAGCGCTCTGAAGCGGCACTCAAACAGAAGACACAAAGCCTTTCTTTAAAGTGAATTTCGATTTCTATAATTGTATCTTAATTTTAATCAATGTTTCATCAAACAATTGCCTGGATTTAATAAATAGGAATATAGGAGATAGAGGCTATGCGCGTGAAATGAAACGCGTCTCATAAATGAACCGAAACTCAGCGTATAAGGTAGCCTATTCACGGACCTGAAAATATATCTGTATTGAAATGTCTACATGTAAACAGAGCAATTCAAAACGGACTGCTCTCTGCTTATCTGTATGAAATGTGCATTTCTCTCTGGCGCATTCACTACTGCGAAGATCGCGAGTCAGCAACGTCAACTTCATCTTTATTAATAAACAATTCAAATGTCTCCTTGCTATATTTGACATATACATAGTCATTGCTTTTGCCAGCTTTTAGGTGCTTTAAGAAAAACAGGATAAAGAGGAGGAAAACTAAAGATATAAATATATTTTGTTAGTTCGTTTTTGTAAGTTTGTGAGAGTTATTTTTGTTCAATTTGGAGGTATTTCTTTTAGTTATTTATTATTTATATATTTATTTTTCTAATACAGAAGAGACATTATTTCTATCATTATTTCATTCATTATTTTTGAAACCTGTCATAATAAAACATGTTGAGTAACCTCTGAGAAGCCTATCTGAATTTGTGTCTTGTAATATAAACATTTTCTATCCACACAGAGGAGGCATAGCCTACTTTAAATGTATTGAAATTAATAAGGCATCTTTGAGTAAACTTCGAGTATTAGCCTATTTGTGTATCTGTTTGCCGGCCGAGTGTCAAACTGTCATAAATCAATGGTTTCTGAAACTTGCCAAAGGCAGACTGCAGACAACTATAGCCAGCACTGACAGGTCACGTGACATTCCAGTGCCGGCTCCTGCCAGCCAGCTGAAGACTGAACCCCCACTCAAGTTATTTAGTAAGATTATGCACTGAAAAGGTTTTGGATTTTTTTTTATATAATATATTAATTTAAAGATATTTGTGTATTATATGACTTGTTTTGTTTGTTTGCTTGTTTTTTTTTATATGATATTTGTATTTTTGTCAATTAATTTTTATTCTATCATTTATTCTGTCTGCCATTGCCCTGTTTCCGTTAGAATTAGGATTATTATTATGAATTATTATTATTAATCAAACATTTCATAATATGTTTTTATTTGGTATTTTATTATTTTTCTGTCATTAATGCATTGTCTGAATAATTGTATGTTTTATCATGTTTCTATCAGGCTTGTGCAAAATTCAGAATTTCAGAATTGGCCTCCATTCAATTCATGAATTGGAATTTGAATTGAATTGACTTCATCCCACAGGAAGTTGAATTGGAATTGGAATTGGAATTGCAGGAAGTGGAATTATATTCATAGCAATTCAAAGAAATTCCACAAAGTCACTGACTCAACAGAAAGAATGTGTTGAGTCTTGTATGCATTCAGCGTTAGGAAGGTTACTTTGGAAATGTAATTGCTTACTTTTATAAGTTACCCATTATACATGTGGTTTGGATTACTTTATTTGGATTACTTTATCAATGCAAAGCAATTTCATTTTAATTTGATTAGTAACTAATTGAATTACACATTTTACCTCAGTAATACAACTAAATACAATTACATTGATTTTGTAATTTAATAACATAATTTCATTTTGTTCTAAAATATAGATAATGATCAAATTCTTGAAATAAATTATCCACTCAATGTTGATTATTTAGTTTTGTTCCAATGCAATTTTCATTTTAAAGTAATCACACAAACACAAAGTTGCTGTAAATGCAGTTATCATTATTTCCAATGCAAAACTCAGTGAGCAACACTGTTGCATCTCATTCTCAATAGCTCCTCAAATGTGTTATCATTGAGTCTGCACCGTTCTGGTCTCAATATCTTTCCTGCAACACTAAAGATTCTCTCAACAGGTGCAGAGGAAGCTGGTATCGCAAGATATTTACATGCAAGTTGAGCTAGGGCAGGAAAACGGCTTTGATTTTCTCTCCAATAGACCAAAGGATCTGTATCCTCTGTAAGACAAGGGGTACTCAAGTACACAGGGACATCATGTGGGGCTGTGTCAGCTGACATGGCAGATGATTCTGTTTTGTGCGTTTCTTTGGGTGAGCACTGCCATTCATGGTTGCTTTCCCTTTTGAGGAGGCAGACTCAACTTTTGCAGCAAGGAGGTTTTTGATTATTACCTTCTCTTCACCAATACACCAGTCCAACTTAAACCTTGGGTCGAGCGTTGCAGCCACCTGGAAGCATTCCATGTCTTCAAATTTTGTTAAACGTCTCTCAAGTGAGGATTGTAGAGTTGACACAAACTTTTTATTGCCGGTCATCTTCATGTTTTTGATTGCATGCCTTAAGCCCCTGACACAAGGGATGATGAAGCTGGAGGTTACTATTTTCTCAGCCTGGCATCTATCTGTAGCCTCCTCAAAGGGTTCCAATACCTCACAAAGCTCCTGGATTATTTTCAGCTCATATGATGTCAGCTGGATGGGGCAATGGAGCTCAGCAAGTACATCATTTGGAACATTGAGAACAGACCTCAGCATCTTTAACTGGCTATTCCAGCGAGTGGCGTTTGCAGGCTGAAGTTTGTGCCCTCCCTCTAGGGCATCAGTAGCCAGTATGGACTTGTGACAAAAAGAAACCAGTTTTTGGACCTTGCCCAATAAGTTTTTTATGGAGCCAGCATCATCCATGGCATCACGAACTACAAGCTGAAGAGTGTGGACAAAGCATGAGCTTCTCTCTGGTGGAAAGTAGACCATCTCCTCTTCAACATCCACCACTTCAAAACCAGATGTCTCATCCTGCTCGTCGTCTTCACTTTCAACAACATGCATTGGTGGGAAGAGGGTGAATGCCTTTATCATGTTGGAGGCATTATCAGTCACAATGAATGACACTTTGTTCTGAATATTGTAATTTTGAAGAACATCCTCATACATTCTACAAATGTTTTCAGCTGTAAAACGCCGACAGCTCAGCATTACACTCTGCAACATGAAATCTATAATGAAATGGCCAGTCATTCCAAAAAAGGACTTCATTGATCGGTTTGACCAAAGATCTACCGTCAGGCAAATATGCTCAGTTTTTTCCATCAGATTAATCAGATGTGATTTTACAGTAGCTGAGCGCTGAGGGATAAGGTCCTGGCTGAGAACTCTTCGAGAGGGCATTGTGAACGAGGGTTGGGCCAAATGCAAAATATTAATGAAATCCTTATTTTCAACAGTACAGAGAGGGAGGAGACCATTTGCAATATATGTAACAATGCAAGAGCAACTTGTTGTCTATTAGTTGGTGACCACTTAGAGCTGGAACTGGCTGTTTCAGAAGGATTACCATGATCTTCATTCTGGTTACCTCTGGTATCACAGTCCATCAAAATTTCCTGATGTTTCTTCTGTAGGAAAAGAATACCTCAATGTATATCCCTTTAAGACAACAAATATTTCTATTAATTCCACAATTCACAATAATTGTTTTCTTGATTTACAATAAGCAATTAAGTAAAAAAGTGTGCTTGCGTGCTTTTAAATGCATATAATATCCAGTGTTGTGGGAAACTCCTTACAAAGTAATGCCATAATATAATCATTTTTGGTTGTAATCGAGTAATGTAACACATTAATATTACTGTTACTGTTGTGTTGTGAGTTAAAGGTGGATTTAATCCCATTATGAGCTATATGCCATGCTCTTGTTGTGTTGCACTACACAGTAATGTAATGAGTATAGTAACGAGTTACTATTCATAGAGAATAACAAGTAAGGTAATGCATCATGGTATTTTTAAAACTGAATAATGTGTATTACACATTCTTGAGTAGTGACCCCAACGCTAATGATATCAAATATCAGCTGTTGCATAATGCCACCAAGAGATGTTTTTCAAAATAGACTGTCTGTCTGTTACTTACTTGTAGATGCCTTTTGAAATTTGAAGTAGCCTTGATGGAGCCACAGACTGTAGCTCTGCATCTTACATGTGGCACTGTGTTTTCCAGGTGTTCTTGGTGAAATTGGTTCTTCAAAATGAACTAATATAGATGACCTTTTAGGCCTGCCATTATTTTCCATGTCACTGTTGTTAAAGGTGTCAAATCTCTAAACTTTTTTAATCTGAAGTTGTAAGGGACTTCTGAAACTTAAAAAAGTTCAGTGTTGTGTAGAAAAGAAGCTTTCAAACAAATGTCCACCTCAAATTGTTTGGCAACCATTTTAAATACTTAGTTAAAGTAAGGCATTCTGGGAAATAGAGTCATGTTCCATCATGTTCCACAAAATTACAATTACAATAAATCAAACTGAATTATTTGTTCTGTGATCAGAGCTTTTAACATTTATTGCTGGGGGAAAATATATCCTTTTTTATGTAATCTGTTCAAGTAGTTCAAACTAATATAATTTATAATGCAATCATATTTGATATGTTCCGTAAAGCTTCATTGTTGAACACTTAAAAATTTGTATATGAATTTCTTTGAATTTGTATTGAATTGCAATTCTGCTTCCTTTAATTCAATTCGAATTGTAATTCTGGATCCTGTTTTTTCACATCAATTCAAATTCAATTCAAATTCAGAATTGTGCACAAGCCTGGTTTCTATTCTTGTGAAGCGCTTTAAGATGCTACTTTTAAAAGCGCTATAGAAAATACGTTTATTATTTAAAAAAATTGCTTAAGTAAAAACTAGATTTTTTTTCCTTTGTGTTTGTGTCAACAATTTTTGTGTAAACAATTATTATAATATTATATATTATTATATATAATTATATATATATATATATATATATATATAAATTATTTATTTTATTTTATTATTGCTATCTTGGGGCATGATCATCAAGCCACAACCCACTTTTTTAGGAATTATATTATATATATATATGTGTGTGTGTGTATAGCCTATGGAAAAATGTGTGTCCCATGGCCAAACAAGTTAAATAAATTTAACACGGATAAATTTGGATAATTATAATTAATTTTCACGCAATTTCCAGGGAATAATCAACAATTATGATTTTTGTAATAATCGTGCAGCTCTACACACTTCTAGTGGACTCTACACATATGAAATGATTGAAAAGCATTATTTTTGTTACTTTATATACTTGATTTGATTTACTTCTTCAAAAACATGATCCTCACAGAAGAAGTGTGATTCTGAATATTATATTGATTTTCTTTCAGACCATTCTGGGGGATTTTCAGAAGGAACAGGAGAAATTTGTGCAGGAGAAAAATGCAAGGAAAACAGGTATGATGTTATTACACGGGTGTTTATGAAGAAATATCTGTGACACTTTATAATCAGGCTCGTTAGTTATAAAGCAAGGCTCATAATCTATTAATTAACCATAATAAGCAATACATTTGTTACTGTATTTATTAATTTTACATTACATTTTAATTATACAGCTGTTCATTTCATGTTAGTTCACAGTGCATTAACTAATGTTAATGTAACAAGATTATATATATTATATTTAATTATACGTATTTCTAAATGTTGGAATTAACAAAGATTAATAAATGCTGTATACGTGCGGTTCATTATTAGTTCATGCTTACTAATGTAGTTAACTAATGAACCTTATTGTAAATTGATGGATTGATATCTTTATTTTGAACATGTAAATATAGAAAATAATAATAATAATGGTTAAAAAAAACAGATGAACAACCAAATAAAACTCCATACTTTCCAGTACTTCAAAAAAAACTATATTTATATGTATAAAAAGGAGTAGGAAGAAGTAAAACTTATGCACTCATAATCTATAATCAATGAAAACATTTACACTACCGTTCAAAAGTTTGGGGTCAATTCGATTTAAAAAAAAAAAAAATTTAAAGAAATGAATACCGGTACTTTTCTTCAGAAAGGACGCATTAAATTGTTCAAAAGTGACAGTGAATACATTTATAATAATGCAAAATATTTATTTTTTAATTAAATGCTTTTCTCTTGAACTTTCAAAGAATCCTGAAAAAATGAATCACGATTTGCACAAAAACATGAACTGTTTTCAACATGGATAATAATCATAAATGTTTCTTGAGCATCAGATCATCATATTATAGTGATTTCTGAAGGATCATGTGACACTGAAGACTGGAGTAATGATGATAAATTCAGCTTTGATCACAGGAATAAATTACACTTTACTGTATATTCACATAGAAAACAGATGATTTACATTACAATAATATTTCAGAATTTTTTGGTATTATTAATCAAATAATTGCAGCCTTAGTGAGCAGAAGAGACTTCTTTTAAAACATTAAAACTCTCACCGACCCCAAACTTTTGAACGGTAGTGTATATTCATCACATACATATATTACACATACACAACAATATCATACTACAAATGATTCAATGTAAGCTCAGGTTATTATTAGCACTGTGTTTCTTTGTACCTCTGGAATATAATTTCTGTGCACATCTTTAAATAAAATAAAAGAATGACGCTGTAATGTGTGTTGTTAGACGCAGCGGTGCCGCCGTGGGTCGGGTACACAGAAGAAGAGACTATTCAACAGCAGATCCTGGCTTTATCTGCCGTGAGTCTCACGTTTACATCATTACAGCTCCAGGAAAACACCAGCTGCTTTTTTAAGCAGAAACTCACTTCATTTTGATGAATTCCCCCGGAAAACAGGACATAATATCTTATCTCATTTTACTCATCTAGTAAATGCATCTCGATTTAAGAACGTTCAGATATTTGGACTGTAAATGAGTGTGTGATTGTAAAGCAGGACTGCATGATTGATGTGTGTGTTTCAGGACAAGAGGAACTTCCTGCGGGATCCTCCGGCCGGAGTGCAGTTTCATTTCGACTTCGATCAGATGTTCCCCGTCGCCCTCGTGATGTTACAGGAGGACGAGCTTCTCAACCGCATGCGCTTCGACCTCGTGCCCAAACAGTGAGAGTCACATTATTATTATTAGAACTTAATCTCATGTTTTGAGGCAGGAAAGTGGTAACTGATCTGTATGTTGTGTTGTTCCTGGGGATCAGTGTTAATTTTGACAGCAAATTTTGATTTAGTTTTAGTCATAGTCTTTTAACTAAAATGCCATTTAGTTTTAGTCATATTTTAGTCCAGTCTTAATAGTCCAGGTGATATGTGAAAATTGTTCACTTTTTCATGAAACTTGGTACACGTGTACAGTTTATGATGTTGTATATGGTATCATTGTAATCCTTGACCATCAAAACATAGGGGTAGACATCATCTTGTCATCATGTTTGATTCAGGAGATATGAAACAAAATACATAATTTGGTTATGGTGCAAAGTAAAATGGCCACCATGAGGCTTCATTTCTGAACATTTTCAGTGCCAAGTTTCATGCTTTTATGAAAAGTGAATATATCACCTCAAATTTTGCACATATCACACATATGCAAAGTTTAATTTTCGTACTAATAACTCCTTGTTTTCTGTCTCTGTGATTTCTAAATGTGTGTGTGTGTGTGTGTGTGTGTGTGTGTGTGTGTGTGTGTGTGTGTGTGTGTGTGTGTGTGTGTGTCAGGGTGAAGGAGGACGTGTTCTGGAGGAATTATTTCTACCGTGTGTCTCTGATCAAGCAGTCGGCTCAGCTCACGGCTCTCGCGGCTCAACAACAGGCGGAGGAGAAAAACTCAAACGCTCCTCTCGACGAAACACTCGCAGGTATTACAGTCACCTTAACACACACACACACACACACACACACACGGCAAACAACTGCTTTTCTTACTCTGTATTTTTGTCTTGTTTCCAGTCCAAATATCAAACATTTCTTAAATCAAGATGCATTTACTAGATGAGTAAAATGAGATAAGATATTAAGTCTTGCTTTCTGGGGAAATAAATACAAATTTAGTGAGTTTTTGCTTAAAAAAAGCTAAATTATCTTCCAAAAACTCACTAAATTTGTATTTATTTCCCCAGAAAGCAAGACTTAATATCTTATCTCATTTTACTAAATGCATCTTGATTTAAGAAATGTTTGATATTTAGACTGGAGACAACACAAAAATACTGAGTAAGAAAAGCATTGTTTGCAGTGTGTCTTCCTCCCATCACTTTTTAACACTAGCTATGTTTCCATCTACAGGTTTTTATCCGCATTAAGTGATATCGAATGAAAAATGCCTTATGGAAACAGTAAAATTCGATTGAATTTCATGAATATCGACTCAAATGAAATGCGTTCGGTCTCATGGGATTTTATCTTGATGGATATACGGCTTATGCGATAAACGCTGATGGAAACGTTATTACGGCGCGATCCGTTTTGTCTAGCAAAACTTTTTTCGCAAATGTTTGCTTGAATGTTGTGCGAAAATGAATGGAAACACCTTAAAATGTCTCAAATCAATTCGATATACCAATTTGATCGCAAAACAGCATGTGACGTCATTACACACAGGTTTATATTCGCTTTAAAGCCGTTTGATGGAAACACACTTTCACCAGCTTTATTCACATGAGTTTATTACCGAACTTCAGATAATTTGATTGACAAGTGATGGAAACTTGGCTTCAGTCAACTGTATTATTATTCATTGAGGAGATAATCGTTTGTTTTCCTGCTTCACAGAGACGATCAGACCGAAGACTCCTCCTGTGGCCATCAGCACCAAACCCAAGACTGAGGTACTGTTTCCCTCAGATGTGCTCATGCTCACATGTGTGTGTGCTCATCTCTGCTCTCCCTCTGCTCTCAGGAAGAGGAGGACATCTCCACCAGCCCCGGCGTGTCCGAGTTCGTGAGCGACGCGTTCGACGCCTGTGACATCAACCAGGAGGATCTGAGGAAAGAGATGGAGCAGCTGGTGCTGGATAAGAAGGACGGTGAGGACTGAACAACAACTACACACACTACTGTATCGCTAAACCCTAACACTAACCCTGGCTCTTTCCTGAGCAAAAGCCTTGAAATGTTACTTTTTTATTTTGAGCAATATAGTGACATATAACAAAGACAATAAGAAGCATTTGATTTTTTAGCGACATAAATCAATCCATTGCTCGAAACAGACTTATTTAGACCTCCCCCGGTCTGTTACAGTTAAAGGCACACTATGTAGAAATTGTGTTTTTGTCAAACAGCGACTGCGGAATACTTGCACTGTTGTAAATAGCCGTTTAGAATAGTTTGTATAAGCACAGTACACACGCCATCAGAAATCAGAACCAGACACAGGACTAACGTTACGTAATTAATACACCTGAGTTCAGCTGGCAAACTAGCTCGTGTGGCAAGCTAAGCAATAAAACATAACGGGGAAAAAACGTAAGAGAAACGAGTGTTTGTTAGCAAGTCTGCTAACAGCTCTGCTAATCGAAAGCTAGCTAGACATATGTGGAAATTATTGGACTGGTCTAATTATCAACAATGGATGAATTAACCGCATGTAAAAAAAAATGACATACTACAAGCAAGCGCAAGAACATACAACATAGAACGCAAACAAGTTTACAAATAAGAGATTTACTAACTAGTTCATCAACAAGATCTCCATGTCAGCATCACTGTTGCACCCAGTGCTGCTTTTAGCTCGCGCTAACGAGTGAAAGACCGACGAGTGCGACTCATGTCCGGTTCCAGATTCTCTTTTCCTTTTCCTAGTCTCTTCCGACCGCGTTTTCTTTGCTTTTTCCATCGTCGAGTATCACGTCTGAAATGCACACAAGTGTCTTCGTGCTTCATATGTTGTTGTTGTTGATGTGTGTGACGTCGTCGCCGTAAGCAAGTCGTGATTCTCGCGAGATTTGTCGTCTCCTCTCAAACTTGCATTGCTGGTTTTTGCAGCTTTAAAGGGATACTCCACTGGTTTTTCATATTAAACTATGTTATTCCCTTAACTAAGACAAGTTGATACATACCTCTCTCGTCTCAGTGCGTGCACTATATCTCTCTGTATTGCCGCAAAACTATGTTAGCACTTAGCTAGCACAGTGCATTAAATATGGGCCAAAAAGAGTAGCGACCAAACACTTCCTCGTTTTCCCTATTTAAACACAGTTACTCGAGTAGTGTAACTCGACCTAGGCTGGTGACACAAAATAAAATGTTGTGATTTTCTAAGCGTTTAAAATTGATGACTATATTGCCCCCTGTTATTTACATCAATTTTAAACGCTTAGAAAAGCGCAACGTTTTATTTTGTGTCACCAGCCTAGGTCGAGTTACAATACGGCAATACAGAGAGATATAGTGCACGCACTGAGACGAGAGAGGTATGTATCAACTCGTCTTAGTTAAGGGAATAACATAGTTTAATATGAAAAACCGGTGGAGTATCCCTTTAACCCAAGCTTTACGACCAGGAGGATTCGCCCTACTATGAGTTTACCACCGAAATGGGAGAAATGAAAAAAAAGGAAAAAACAAGAAAGAAAAACAAAAAACTAAAAAAAATGTTTTTACTTTTTTTCACAGGAAAAAACATTGTTACATTTTTTTTTTCAATAATTATTATTTAATTATTCATTATTTAGTATTATTTAGGAATTTTGGGGGGATTTTATGTTACTATGCAATATTTATTACATTTTATGAGCTATTTTCCACCATTGAAAATAATACACAATTTTTTTTATATTATATTTTCCAATAATTTTTCAATTAAATCAGTATTCCATGTTAGAATAGAGATGAGGCATTTAAAATCCAATTTGTTGAAGGCAGATTAGTGGCCTGTATAATAAACAATAACTTGTGTAACCACCAGATGCCCGTGTAGCTCTATATAAAGAGGCTTATAAATTCTCTAGTGGTTTTTAAGCATAATACTTACTTTTATTTTTTATTTTTTTTAGATTTATACTTAGACATTCCCAGACTACTTTTTTTTAGGTTTAGATTTAGTTTAGTTTGAAATGTTGATTTGAAGTGTCAGTTTTTGCATTCATTTTACTACATTCAAACTTGAACACAGAGAAAGACATTTTGTTATACAAAACATTAAAGTTCAATAAAAATGTAACAACAATGAACAGTTATGCTTAATCAATCTGTGTTTGATCTGATTTCAACCTCTTTTGGCTCATTTTGACCATATTGTTACTGCCGTGTGTGTGTTGTGTGTGTGTGTGTGTGTGTGTGTGTGTGTGTGTGTGTGTGTGTGTGTGTGTGTGTGTGTGTGTGTGTGTGTGTGGTGTGTGTGTGTGTGTGTGTGTGTCTGTTTCGTACTCTTGTTTAACCTCTTCTTGCTGTTTATTTTCTTAACTGCATTGTGGCTGAATTGTTTATTTTATTTCACAAATTTGCAAAAACTTGCTCTGAGTTATAGTTACGCTAGTTCACTCTTGATATTTTCGAGCGTCACTCCAGTGCTGTGCACTTTTTTCCCTGCAAAGTGGCTGATTTGTAGATTTTACTACCTAAAGATTCTCTGAGTTTTCGTATTTTTTCGTATTTCCCATTCATTTCCTGTCGCCATTTTTGATGGCGAATAAGCCAAGTGTGACTTTAACAAATTCGAATCATGTCCATGATTTTTTTGTGTGTTCACATGGCTAATGCGACAAAAGTCACCAAGTTTCATCCCATTCCGATGAAAATTTAAAAACGTAAAAAATTTTCGTCCATTTTTGACCGAAGACTTTTGTTGTTTCTCCGATAGAAGAGACTGCCGACTGGGAGAAGGAACTGCAGCAGGAACTTCAGGAATACGAGGTGGTCGTCGACCCGGATAACCGAGACGATAACTGGGACCGTGAGATCGAGGAAATGCTGCAGGACGACAGCTAAATCCCAACAGCGCCCCCTCTGGTGTGGAGGACACTGCAAATAAAACCCGTTTCATCAATCTGACCGAACTGAAGTTTCAGGGTTTTCTATGACAATGTTTATCATAAACATAAATGAAATGTGATGTTTAGCAGTGGAGGGATTCATTCGGTGAGGTGCCAACATGCACAGTAACTAAGAAAAGGTTCCTCTCTCTGATCATAGTTAGCGAGAACTCGTAAATCAGGTGTAGGTTTGCTGATTTATCTTTTCTTTCTGACTAATTTCTGCCGCCTTTCAGAGGTGTAAATACAAACCAAAACTCAAAAAGCTGGAGATTGTTTTTTAAATCTTGTACAAATATCATCACGACACATTTACTGGAGAAGCAAAATTATGATTTTTATTTATGATTAAAACATGAACAAAAATCTGTCTGTGGGGTCAGAAAAATAATCTTATTTTCCCTTTGAATTAAGACTTTTTGACTTTGTTCTTGTTTTAATAATAGACTCACTTAATTTTGCTTAATTTTTTAATATCGTAAGTCGTTTTGCTTTTCCAGTGAATGTATATTGATTTAAAAATGGTTAGATATTTGTACTGGAAAACGAGACAAAAATGTTGCAATGCTCAAACACTATAAGTGCACATATCGAGTTTCTCTGACTAGTTTTTGATGGCTTCGCATTCCTTTTTTTTTTTAATGTTGATTATTCGATATTTGTACTATGGTCATCATGTGGCAGGATTTGGTAAAGTTAAAAAATGTTTGGTGTCTCTCTTGAGATAAAATTCCATACATGTTTAATCAAACAATATTTACGTTTGCTAGGTGAGAGCTTCATTATAACTTTGTTTTTGTTTGTATTTTCAACTTGCACCTTGTCTTATTACGTAACAGATTATTAATCATAATTTTGTTGCAGTAAATAAAATCTTTGTCTCTGAAATTATCTGGTTTGTTGTTGTGTACTCAATGCACCGCATTCGGCCAATATACTGTAAAAATATGCAGTTTTTTCCCAAAGTTAATACTGTTAGCTTTTATGTAATGTTTTGTTCATGTTCTATATACACATATACGTTATTAAATTACATTTGATGCGGTTTTAAATAAGTTTTTTAAATAGTGCGCATGTGTTTACAGCGGTCGTGAATGCCTGTCTTGATCGTGTCACTGCGCACGTAGACGTAATGACGTCATCCGGGTTGCCATGTTGGTTTGAAAATCCTCTGAATTCGCGAAACGGCACATTATTAAACCACATCTGTTTATGATTTCTGTGGAAAGTCGCTGAAAGTTGTCTTTATTATGTTCGTAGTTTTGTGCTGAAACATTTTATTTAACGTGGTCGCCATTTGTTGATTATACAGTTTAAAATTGTTAAAGGGATACTCCACCCAAAACTGAAAATGCTGTCATCATCATTTACTCACCCTCAAGTTGTTGCAAACCTGTATGAGTTTCTTTCTTCTGCTGAACACAAAGGAAGATATTTTAAAGAACGACTGGAACTTTGGCACCATAGACTTCCATAGTTTTTTTTTTTCTACTATGGAAGTCAATGGTGCCAAACAACTGTTTGGTTCCAGTCCTTCTTCAAAATATCTTCCTTTGTGTTCAGCAGAAGAAAGAAACTCATACAGGTTTGCAACAACTTGAGGGTGAGTAAATGATTCATTTTTGGGTGGAGTATCCCTTTAACACATGCCACTTTTTTGAATACTAGCTACTACTGAAAGCTTGCTTCCGAGTCCGACACAGAATAAAAAAATAAAAAAGTAATTTTATAATGGAATTCTGATTTTTTTTCTCAGAATCGTGTGATATTAACTCGTAATTGTGAGTTAGAAAGTCAGAATTGCGAAATATAAAAGCGCAAATGTGAGTTATAAAGTCGCAATTGTGTTATAGGGTAGAGTGGGGGAAAACGCCCCCCTTAAGGTAAAATGTGACAATACTGTGAAACAAAACATAAATGTGACTAGAATTGCCATCCCAGTTTTGAATGACTATGGGAGGAGTTATTCACCAAATATTAAAATTGCTCAGCCTTAGTAAATATTTTGAAATTTGACTTTAAATATTTTTGTACAAAGGGGGCGTTTTGCCCCAGCGGTGGGGCAAAACGCCCCCCAAGGTGGGGTAAAATGCCCCCTTTCTTACCAACCAGTTTGCTTCATATATCAACAGCAAAATGAACATAGTTTTTAATCTATAAAAGTAAAAGGCAAGTAATGCAACAAGATGTGTATATATATACCTATTAATATTAATTTCAGGAATGTACAAAATAGCCACATTTCTAACATTTTGATTTCTACACCTATATGGGGTTGATAATTGATGTAGTATTTGTTCCCCACTATCATCAAGAAATAAAAACCCTAAATAAATATTAAACAAAAATTAGTATATTTATAGTGAAATATATTCCATAAATGCATTAAAAGTTTTATCATTGGGTCACCTAACCACCTTCCATCATTGCATCCACCAAGCTAGCTAGCTAATGCTCACTTGTAATTTTTTCATGTTTTGTTCAAATATTTAGATTTTACCGCCTAGTTATACTGCATTAAAGTGTAAAATAAAGACTTTGATAAACAGAAATATGTTACTATAGTAATTATGATAAAGAGAAACTATGTCCCTTGGGGGGCGTTTTACCCCTCAGCATAGGGGGCGTTTTACCCCACAAGCTATGTCTTTTTAAAAAATAGTTTATTTTTAAAAATATAATTATATTCCTTATAAATAACATATGCTCTCAAACTACAGACTTCACTATTCATCTATCATACATCACTGTGATATCACTGTGAACAATATTCTATTAAACACTTGTTTACTAATATCTGAAAATTATAGCACTTTCCATGTAATCATCTTCTCTTCAAATACGTCTCTGGTGTCAGCTTCTCCATGGAGATTTGTATATCCCCGTTGTCAACGTAGTGCATAGCAATAGTAAAAATGTATCTTGATTCATTCTAGTGGTTATTTTGGGAAAAACGGGTGGGGGGGCGTTTTACCCCAGGGGGGCATTTTCCCCCACTCTACCCTAAAGACGCAATTGTGCGTTATAAATTCAGAATTGTGTGATTTAACTTAAATAAATACATATATTAGCCTATTTTGTGGTGAAAACAAGCTCCCAGAGTAGGCTAGGGTTTATTTTTACTTTCTTTTTTCAATGTCATTGTCGTTTAATTTTTATTTTGTTAACGTAGATTTTTGTTTTTCACTGTGAATCGGTTTTTTTTCTAGTGAATGGTTTATTTTACTTTAAAAATAGTAATGTTTTATTTCACTTTATTACATTTTATGAATGTAGATTTTGTTTTTCGTTATGGAGTTTGTATTTTATGTAACACTTTATTAATAGCCTACATGTGTGCACTTATGCCACGATAGTTAGCCTATTTTATTTTATTTATTTTGTATTGTTTTTCTTCTGTTGATCATCCAGCCTTTAATATACACTCAGGGTAGTATCAGTATCATCAAGTATATATCTATATTAACAAGTACAACACACTTCAACTACAACTTTAACATAGGATAAACAGTTCAGATGCCTTGTGGACTATCAAAATAATTATGAAAGCTAACTATTTCTCCTCCTCCTCCTTAGTAGATTATCAGTTTTTCCGTGGTTTATTCTTGATCCTTCCTCAAGCTTTGCTATGAGGGTTAATATTATTTCAGAGTTTGAAAAACACAGATTTTTAAAACAAAAACCCAAGCTGGAGATGTGTAAAATGCGCTTTTGGTTAATAAAATACGTCTCTCGTGGAAAGCTGCAGCTCATTTGCATAATGAAATGCGTGGTTTAGCGCTGGAGGAGTGTTTCCCCGGCGAGGATCTGGCCTCCCCCGCAGTGTTAGTCCCCGGAGCCGCTGATGGAGTCGCGATGGCTCCTTTCCCCGACGAGGTGGATGTTTTTACCGGGCCACACTGGCGCATGAAGCAGCTGGTGGAGCTCTACAGCGACAAGGTTCGTGTCAGACCGGTTTTATCGGTCATTGCACCGATTAAAGTGCTTTTAAGCGGTCCGGCGACGTGTTTGTTTGAGGAGAGCTAACGTTAGTGTTAGCCAAACGGCTAATAGACAGAGAACAGAGTTTATTATAAACGTCTGATAACGATCTGATCTCAGATCAGCACAGATACGCTATCTTTATCTATATATGTTGTTTAGATTTTAACCCATTCTGACCATGCGAGCTTATAGCAAGAGTATGAGAGGTTAATGTCTGATCTCAGATCTGCACGAAAACAGATGTAATATAAACGCAACAATAAACCGATGTTGCATTTATCGTGCATGTCTGATCTCAGAAATGTAAAAACACTATTTTATGTTGAATAATACTACTAATAATTATATAAAAACTCAGACACCACGTGAGATGTGGAAATGCTGCGTCTGATGTTGTGACGTATACTAAAAACAAATGTTTTTTGTATCTTTGTTGTATATTTAACGTTATATATTTCCTAACACAACATAAACTTCTAAACGTATCCTAACCCTTGTAATCTGTGTTAAACACACACACAGATGTGAATTACACCACATTCAGTGGATTTGATCTATAATCAGATCATTTCTAGATTGAAAACACACTTTTTACGCTTCGCTGATGAATGTTTTTGACTTGAAACTCATTTATGAACATGGTTAATTAGTGTGTAATTACTGTCAGTTATTATGAACAGGTTTGCATGGAGATTATGATGATTTTAATTGTTTCAGTGGGTGTGTAGCTTCGGTTCAGACCGTGTTTTGGTTTGTAAGTCACACGTGTGTGTGTGTGTGTGTGTGTGTGTGTGTGTGTGTGTGTGTGTGTGTGTGTGTGTGTTTTGTGCATCTACACCCTCATCTGAACTCGTTTAACATTGACACACACATCCAGCGTTATGTAACACTAATGCTATGAGTTTGTAATGGCTGACGCTGATGTCGTAATCTAGACTAAAGCGAGTGTTTTCATTCTTTCAGATATGATCATCTTTGTAAAATTAATGTTATAAATATGTGTAAAATAGTATTAGTTAAATATTTAGTTTTAATTGGTACATTATTCTTTTCCCCCCAAATTCACTGCCCTGATAAGGGCTCCAGACTAGCTTTGTTTACTATTTTCCCCCAAAATAACTGTAATACCGACACATTCTTTAATAATAAATAGACTTAACGTACAGATATTACAATGTGCAGTTGTGTATAAGTTCACAGGCTCCAGACGAGCATCCGAGGGCCTCAGACACTGAGTAATAGTAATACACACAGATCTGGCAGCGCTGACAATACAGCAATAAGCTTCATTTAGGGTGTCGATGAAATTAACTAATTATTATCATTCATAAGGTCTTAATATTAATTAAAAAGCAAAACGAGTGAAAAAAATGATATTAGAGAGTGAAAATAGCCAATAAGCATCCAACTGGTTACAATGATCATTTAATTTATTTTTAATTAAATAAGTGTTTAAATGAGAGTTTTCCTACATCTGAAAATTTTTAGGACAATCTTTACAGAAAATGTGTTGTTCATCGCATTAAAAATAACATTTATATATATGATATTATAGTTTTAAAGTGCTGGAAAAAGATGTGTAGTGCTTGTAAGCGTTTGACTAATTCTGTCACGATACTATAGTCATGGCTAGAGTTTCTACATTAGCATAAACCCATGGAGAATATTGCTGATCTGTGGACTGAAAGCCTCCCAGTACTTTCGGGAAAGAACGCAGAACTTCCTCGAGTGAACGCAAATGCTTTGAAATATATTTTTCCTCCCATCATGTTCCTTTAGAGGCTTTGTAGAAATATGTATTTTTTTAAATACAAGTCAATGTTTATTTTAAGTTTTTTTTTATGGTTTTTTTTTTATCTTACTTCTTTTTTTTTAGTTAACGATAAAAACGTTGGGCCTGACTGATATCTCAGTCCACATTAACCCGTCTCTATTACACGTAACTGATTTAGTGTTCTTGGGCAGATCTTGTTTACATTCATGCGTCATAACTCGTTGTTTCCCGTGTTTTCCACCCACAGCTTTCCAAGACCAACTTCTCCAACAACAGGGATTTCCGCTCGTTTCTGCAGTCGCTCCTCGCCACCTTTAAAGAGTTCAAGATGCACGAGCAGATCGAGAACAAATGCATCATCGAACTCCTGCAGGAGCGCAGTCAGATGGTGTATCATGTTCACGCCGACAACAAGCTCTCCGAGATGCTGACGCTGTTCGAGAAGGGGCTGCGCAGCGTCAAGGTGTGTGTGTGTGTGTGTGTGTGTGTGTGTGTGAGAGAGAGAGAGAGACATAGGTCTTATGTTTGATTGCTGCTGCAGAAATTACACACTCTTCGCGAATATTTTTTTTTTATTGATTTTTTCAATGAAATTAATGTACTATATTTTAGTTCGATAATGTTTTTTATTTAATATTGTGTATTTTTAGGGGATTTTATGATACTAAATTATATTTACACTGTATTTATAATCCATTTATTCGCTTTTTGAGAATAGACCTGAAAATTAAATTTCCAATTTAAACTGTGGTAAATTGTGAATGCTTTAGAGCGACAGAGTTACGTTTGATCTAGTTTTAAAGACAACACTTTGCAGATTATTGCTGAAGTGAAAAAAGTTTTAAAAAGTGAGCTTAAAAAAAGAACAGAATTTTAAAAATGTGCACAAATACAATTTTCAATTTTTACATGAAATATATACGTTCAAAATCACATTTTACTCTAAAACAGCAAGAAAATCAAACAAAACAATTTTGAAACAAAACTAAACTAAACAAGCCGTGTTAAAAATTTGAGGTTGATATCTCAAAAAATGAGCGTTCAGTGAGAGCGTGTTCGGCTGCAGTACCAAATGCTTCCACTAGAGGAAACTCTCTCATTCGTTTACAATTCGCTCATTTTTTACCGTGTTTTGTGTGTGTGTGTTCACACAGCAAGTGCCAAAACCTTTACAGAATTTCATACCATTCCGATAAAGTAAAAAATTCAACACAAAAAACAAAATTCGGTCAAAAATGATGAGTTGTTATAGCGACACCAGTGGCCGTTAAGTGAACTACAGCTTCACACGTAACACACACCAGACTGAACGTGATTCAAGACATGTTTGGCACGTTCACACTCGTCTTGTAATGGTAAACACTGCTAATTACTGATGATGTCATGGACACTCGTGGTCAGACCGAACGACCATCATCCGTGACGTGACACAGATCTAGATAGAGAAGTTAGAGACAGAAAATCTATCATATGACTCTCTGTTTACGCATTTTAACAAAACTTCTATTCAATCATCCAAACAGGTTTTTATCTTCAAAAAAGACAAGGTCCATTTCGACGTGTCAGTCCAAACTTGCCAAATATTGGGGATTTTTCCGTGTGATTATTTACAGGGTTGGGAAATCCTGCTCTGAGTTCCTGTCCGGAAAATGGAAAGAATGAAGATCTTGAGTTTATAATTACTCCAGTTATGAGAATAATTCTAATACTGACGTAAGCTTATCAAAACAGTTTATCTGTGATTTTACAGCGCTAATGTTTTAAAAAAGAGACGCAGCTCGTACTCATGTCGTGTTATGTTAGCTTATTTTTGCACAATATAAAATATATACAATAAAAAGCAAGGAAATGCAAACTCATATTACAGTGCAATTAATATATATATATATATATATATATATATATATATATATATATATATATATATATATATATATATTAAAAAATTTAAATAGTTCTGGGTTTATAGTTCTGGGTTTTTATACATTTTTATTTTTATTTTAGTACATTAAGTAACACTAAATAAAATAAATGTATTATAAATAATAAATTCTATATTTTTTATTTTAGTTAACGTTCATTTTATTTCAAGTAATTCATGTTTTTTTATGGTTTTATTTATAGTTAACAATAATAGCCTTGCATCAAACTAATAAAAAAACAGTATAATCATAACAACAAATATCAGAGGTAAATAGCATGCAAATATATGTGTAAGATGTATTAATGCATATGCGCATGTGAATGTATACATTTATGAATATTTATGAAGTGCATGTAGAGAAGATATTGAAATAAACATCAAAAAAGAAACCATATAAAATGCATACAATCTGTGAAGAAAAACAAACAGTTACAAAGCAACAATGGTCTTTTAGACATCTTTCATGTTCCAGAAGAACATTTTAATTAAGTTGAGTGTGTGAATCATCTGTCAGTCGCAGCACAGACTCGTTTGTTGTGGCTTATTTTAGTGTTGTAGTCGTGACACAGCATAATGATCTGCAGTGGGAACGCCTGGTGTCGGGTTTCAGGTGAAGAGTGCTGAGCAAACTGACTCATTAAGAAATCAAGTCCTTTTTAAAGAGGCCTTATTACGCCCTTTCACAAATTCTTGTTTTTGTGCTCTACTAGAACAGGTTTTCCTGCTTGAATGTTGATTATTTTCCTCATATTCTCCATTGTTGCGGCTCCTCTCTTCCCAGTCTGTCAGTAACGCTCTGTTTACTTCCTGTCTCTATGAAGCCCCTCCTCCTGAAAAGCACACTGTGCTCTGATTGGTCGACTGGAGCAGTGTGTTGTGATTAGTCGAGCGCTTCGAGTGTGCAAAGCGTATGAATTATTATAATGAGGAATATTTTGGCTTTTTCATGCTCAAACATGTTATTTTTTACCGTGATGTTGTGTTTCAGAGCGAGTACGAGCAGCTGAATTACGCGCAACAGCTGAAGGAGAGACTGGAGGCGTTCACTCAGGATTTTCTTCCTCATATGAAAGAGGAAGAGGAGGTGAGACTCGTTTTTAACTAGCGCTGGGCAACAATTAATCATAAATAAAAATAAAAAAATTATCCAAAATAAAAAATGTATAAAAATTGAATCCGAAAATTAATAATATATGTGCGTGTACTATGTATAATTATTTTGTATATATAAATGCAAACACAGGCATTAAGAAAAATTTGTTATTTATACATAAAATATTTATATATAGTATAAATAGTATTTTTGTCTTGTTTCCAGTCCAAATATCTAAAAAATTCTTAAATCAAGATGCATTTACTAGATGAGTAAAATGAGATAAGATATTATGTCTTGTTTTCTGGGGGAATTAATCAAAATTAAGTGAGTTGATGCTTAAAAAAAGCTAAATTTGCCAATGGGGTCAGAAAAATAATCTTAATTCAAACAGCAACATTATTTTTCGTACCCCATTGGCAGATAATTTTCCTTTTTTCAGCAAAAAATCAATTTTTATTGATTTCCCCAGAAAACAGGACTTTAATATCTTATGTAATTTTACTACTTTAGTAAATGGATCTTAAATGTGCATTTGTCCTGTCAGATGTGTGTTCTCTCTCTGTGTCCGTCTGATGTGTTGTGCGTGTTCTCAGGTGTATCAGCCCATGCTGATGGAGTACTTCACGTATGAGGAGCTGAAGGCCATCAAGCGTCAGGTGATGCTGCAACACTGCAATAATCCGTCCTGGAGCGCCGCCGCCGCCGACGTGCTGAAGGGCCTGAACCTCTGGAGCCAAGCTGAGGAGCTGCACAAGGCCTTCAAATACTCCGACCACGAGAAGACCGAAGACGGTGAGTCACTAATCAATATTTTGATGATTAATCGAGTACTCAGAGATAATTTAATAATAGCATTTAGGTGTTTTAAGTGATCGGATGATTATTTTGATGATTAGTCAAGTATTCAGATAATTTAACAAGTGAAAAATAGCGTTTAGGTGTTCAAGTAATCGGTCGATTATTTTGACGATTAATCGAGTACTCAGATAATTTAACAAGTGAACAATAGCGTTTTAATGGTCAAGTAATATATTAATCGAGTACACAGATAATTTAACAAGTTAATAAATAGCCTTTAAGTGGTTAAGTAATCTATTAATCGAGTACTCCGTTAATTTAACAAGTGAACAATAGCCTTTTGGTGGTCAAGTAATCCTATTAATCGAGTATTTAGATAATTTAACAAGTGAAAAATACCATTTTGGTGGTCAAGTAATCTATTAATCGAGTACTCAGATAATTTAACAAGTTAATAAATAGCCTTTTGGCCTTCAAGTTATTGGTCGATTATTTTGACGATTAATCGAATGCTCAGGTAATTGAACAATGGCTTTTTGGTCTTCACGTAATCTATTAATCGAGTACTCAGATCATTTTAAAAGTGAATAATAGCATTTAGGTGGTTAAGTAATATATTAATCGAGTACTCGGATAATTTAACAAGTGAATAATAGCATTTAGGTGGTTAAGTAATATATTAATCGAGTACTCGGATAATTTAACAAGTGAATAATAGCATTTAGGTGGTTAAGTAATATATTAATCGAGTACTCGGATAATTCTAACAAGTGTATAATAGCATTTAGGTGGTCAAGTAATATATTAATTGAGTACTCGGATAATTTAACAGGTTAATAAATAGCCTTTTGGTGGTAAAGTAATCTATTAATCGAGTATTTAGATAATTTAACAAGTGAAAAATAGCCTTTTGGTGGTCAAGTAATCTATTAATCGAGTACTCAGATCACTTTAAAAGTGAATAATAGCATTTAGGTGGTTAAGTAATATATTAATCGAGTACTCGGATAATTTAACAAGTGAAAAATAGCCTTTTGGTGGTCAAGTAATCTATTAATCGAGTACTCAGATCATTTAACTAGTGAACAATAGCCTGGAAACGTGAACAAGCAGCACACGCAGGGAGTTTGTGTGGAGCAGCATTTACTGTGAACGGAGAAACACGTAACACGTAAGCATGTGAATAATAAACGTGTGGTGTGGCTCTTTACTCTAAAACATGCAGCGCATGTATTTATTTAACTGAATCGCAGCCTTTGTGATTTCACAATAATATATTATGATTTTTAAATGGTTTATAGATCGTGCTGTCTTTGAAAACAGTCTAAAGAAATGCCATCAAATGAGCGATATCGCCTCTCCTATTACGATGGGGTTGGGAGAAGCACTGGAGTAAAGAATTAAAATATAAAAATGTATTAAAATGTAATGTATAAAAAAGATTCTACAGTCTTCCTTGGGATATTATATGATAAAGACTTCATTATTAGTCTTCAGAGCAATAAAGCTAATCATATGGACCTGTTTTATTTAAATTTTTATAATCATTTCAATCTTTATTTTTTTAATAACTTTTATTATTATATTATATATGACTTCCTGTAAAATTGCTTATTTTACTATCAGTATTACTATATTTATAGTCATATTTATATATAATCAAGCACAGCGAATTTAATTAGTTTTGAACAAATTTATTTTTTTCGTTAATTTTATATTTTATATATATAATACAGTTTTTTTTATTTAGTTCTCTTTTTTTTAGTTGAATTATATTTAAAGTTTTCAATAAATGCAGAAATTTAGACTAAATAAATATAAGTGTTGTATTTTTTCAGTTATACTGTTTAATATTTTTTTTGGCCTTATTATTGTTGTTTTTCTTAAATACTTAATTTTTATTTTACATTGAAATATCACAAAAGTAACACATCAGTAACTTTGTGTACACACCCAAAAAGTGACAATTTTATCATGTTATATAAAAATATCTGGGGTATTTTGAGCTGAAACTATACACACACACACACACACACACACACACACACACACACACACACACACACACACACACACTCTCTCTCTGCGGACATCAGAGACTTATTTTACATCTTATGAATAGCTCATTATAGCCTCATTTTAACTAAAATCCCTATGATATTATTGTTTTGGGTTGCCTCATCTTTATCAGGTGACCTTTGACCCCTTAAGCCAGGGATTGCCCATGTTACTCTAGCATTTGATTTCTCAACCTCCTTCCGTATTGAAGTCTGATGCAAATCTGAATTTTCCCTGGCGTTGCCCATAAACCATGTGACCCTGAGCGCCGTGTGGCCTCGGGCTGTCTGGGATCAGATGTGATGTGTCAGTGGCTGGATGATGTGTTGTTTCCTCCAGAGCGGGGCAGCGAGCGCGTGTCCATCTCGGCTCTGCCTCAGGAACTGCTCCTCAAGGTGTTCCGCTTCCTGTCTCCGCTGGATCTGTGTCGCTGTGGGCAGGTGTGCAACATCTGGGCTCAGGTGTCCAGGACCGGCTCGCTGTGGAGACACCTGTACCCCGTACGCTGGGCCAGAGGTGCGGCACCACACACACTACACCTCATATATGTGGAAAATGCTTTTCTTACTCAGGATTTTCTCAAAAAAAATTAAATTGAGATGCATTTACTAGATGAGTAAAATGAGATAAGATATTATGTCTTGCTTTCTGGGGGAATTAATCAAAATGAAGTGAGTTGATGCTTAAAAAAAGCAAAATCATGTGCCAATGGGGTGACAAATAATGTTGTTTCTGTTTAAATTAAGATAATTTTGCTTTTTTTAAGCATCAACTCACTTAATTTTGATTAATTCCCCCAGAAAACAGGACATAATATCTTATCTCATTTTACTCATCTAGTAAATAGGGTAGGCGTAATAAGCCACGGCTTCAGCCTACACCTGTTCGGTTACCTTCTTTGTTTGTAATGAATTTGATGTATATATATTCTGTTTCATGTTTAGAAACCGAATAAACCTTTATTCATTCATAAATGCATCTTGATTTAAGAAATGTTTGATATTTTAACTGGAAACAAGACAAAAATACTGAGTAAAAAAAGCATTTTTTGCAGTGTAAGTCATCAATTAGATGAAGAAATAAAATGAGTGAAGAAATGAAACCAAACACCTTGTAATCACTGTAGACTTTGCTTTCATGATGGAATATCATTTTCCATCAAAAGTTACTTAGCTAAAAACAACATGTAACCAAATTCAAGGTTATTCTGGGCAGAAGTGTGTTAATCATAATAACAGCACTATATGTGACCCTGGACCACAAAACCAGTCACATTGAGATTGAGATTTATACATCACATTCAAGCTGAATAAATCATCTTTCCATTGATGTATGGTTTGTTAGGATAGGACAATATTTGGTCGAGATACAAATAATTGAAAATCTGGAATCTGAGGATGCAAAAAATCTAAACATTGAGAAAATCTCCTGTAAAGTTGTGCATTAATGTTCGCGATTGTGCTGCATTCACTCACAAAAATACATGTTTTATATATTTACAGTAGGAAATTTAATAAATATCTTCATGGAACATGATCTTTACTTAATATCCTAATGATTTTTGACATAAAAGAAAAATGGATAATTTTGACCCATATAATGTACTGTTGGCTATTGCACAGATATACCCGTGCGATTTATGACTGGTTTTGTGAGTCTCATATACGTTTACACGAGCGCTTACTGTTTCATAGTCTCTTCTGCTCACCAAGGCTGCATTTATTATGACAATATATAGTAAAGTGTAATTTATTCCTGTGATCAAAGCTGAATTTATCATCATTACTCCAGTCTTCAGTGTCACATGATCCTTCAGAAATCACTATAATATGATAAATAAATAGTTCACGAGTTGATGTGGCTTTATCGCCCCCTTGTGACGAACATCAGCCGAGTCATGTTTAATACTTTAATATAAAAGATAATTTTCTATATTTATATATGAAAGATAATGTGCACCAATGAATGAGCGCATTAAAGATGGAAAATAAATGTTTATTTCGTGGTGTCTTTTAAAAATATTTTAAATTTCATTAAAAAGTAAATTTATATTTAAATATTTAATAAATATTATTACGGCATGAGTATTTTATTTTAATATTTTATTTAATATTTTATAATTAAGTAACTTTAATTAAAACAATAATAGCAAATTATTTTATTAATTATTTATATAATAAAAAACTTTAAAAAAAATTATATACTAGATAGCAAATATTTTATACATTTTTATTTCAATTTTATATTATAAAATTAATATAATTGTAATAAAAAACAGTAATATACTTCATTATTCAAATGATTTTTAATTATTTTTATACTATAAAACTTTAATTACAAACAGTAGTATACTGCATTAGGTAATCATTTTTAAAATATTTGTGAAAATGAATTAAGACTTTAATTAAAAAACATTATACTATAGTGAATTGGTTTTTATAAGTTATTTTTTATATTAAACTTGAATTAAAAATAGTACTATACTGCATTAGTTAATTATATTTGAAAAATTATTATGATCATAAAACTTTAGTTATATACTAAATTAGTTATTTGTATTTATAATGTTTTTTTTTATAATTATAAAACATTTATTAAAAATGGTTATCTAATCCTACATTTATATTTTTTGTTTTATTATTTTTAATTCAATTGTAATTAAAAAAACTGCATTACTGCTACGTGTTTAATGCATTTATATTTTTGTTTTGAATTATTTAATTATTTGTATTAATATTTAAATTGTAATAAAAAAAACTGCATTACTGCTGCGTGTTTAATGCATTTTTATATATATTTTTATTTATTAATGAAATTGCAATAAAAACTGCGTTACAGCCACGTGTTTAATGCATGTGTATTTTTTGTTTTTTATTGTTTTATTATTTTTATTTATTAATGAAATTGTAATTAAAAAAAACTGCCACATGTTTAAATACATTTATATTTTTTGTTTTTATTGTTTTATTATTTTTATTTATTAATGAAATTGTAATTTGAAAAACGACATTACTGCCACGTTTAATGCACTTATATTTTTTGTTTTAGATTGTTTTATTTTTATTTAATAATGAAATTTTAATTCAAAAATGCATTAATGCCACGTTTAAATGCACTTATTATTATTTATTTTTTTATTGTTCTTGTTATTTTTATTAATGAAATTGTAATAAACTCCTTTTAAAATGCCACGTGTTTAATTCAGCACGTTGTCCAGTAATCTAAAAAAATAAAAAGCGTTATTATACATTTTTAATGCAGTTTTAATGGATAAAATGGAAGATCGAGTCGAGTATGTTGCATTGTGGGATACAGCGTCTCTATCAGTGTAGTGCTGCCTGTAGGCCGCCTGTGATTGGTTGATAATGGTGTGTGTAGGGGACTATTACTGTGGGCCTCCGGGCGAGCTGGACCAGGAGCCGGATGATGATTGGGTGAAGAGTCTTCAGGACGAGGGACGAGCCTATCAGGAGTGGGACGAGGACGCAGACGTCGACGAATCAGGTGAGCCTTCGCTTAGAACTACATTTCCCATGATCCCGCGGGCCGTAGCTGTGAAATAAACATTCTTACTGACCCCAAACCTTTTCATCATGCATTAAAATCCTGTCTATTCATTGTATGCATTTGAAATGTTGAGTTCTGTTTTAATGTACCCAAGTCTACCTAAAATAAAAAAGTTTAAATGTTGCCTGTTGTTTTCCCGCTGTGTTCAGAGGAGGTGTGTGACGGGTCTCCAGCCATTAGTGCGGTTCAGAGAGAGAAGACTCTTCTCGACGGGATGATCCAGAAGCTTCTGCCTGTCGTCGGCTCATCCGTGCGCTCGCTCAGCCTGGCCTACAGCTCCACCGTCTCCAGCAAGATGGTGCGTCACCCAGATCATGTGATCTACACACACTCACACATGACCAAACTGAGCACTGAGGAGCAGGCGCTCAAGATCGGGATTCAGTGACTCACTCATAAACACTTCACTTGGTTCATTACTGGATGAATCATTTTTTTAAACAAATCTCTTAAAAGAATGATTCAGTGACTCACTCATAAACACTTCACTTGGTTCATTACTGGATGAATCAGTGTTTTTGAATGAATGATTCAATGACAAACACATGTTTTAACAGTCACTTGTCGCCACCTACCGGTGTAATGATGTAATGATACACACATGTTGTAATGATGTAATGTAATGATCACATGGGTGTTTGAATCGAGATTGTAATCTTAATTGTGCAGCACTAATATGTCTATGAGTTGTCTATTTAACTGGTCTTATCCTGCTTTTAAATTTATGATTTATTATTATTAGGGCCCGAGCACCCGTGCGAGGACCCTCTTGAAACTGTTAGGATTATTATTTTTTCTCTTTTTTTTTTTTCTTTCTGCAAAGTAAGCCCCATTTTCGAGGCCGCAACATGCTCGAAAAGTCACCAAATTTTGCACACATGTCAGTGACTGGTTTCGCGGATGGGCGTGGCAAAATGGCTCGCTAGCGCCACCTAGAAAATTGAAAGCAATTAGCCCCTCGTCCATGTTTGACCTACATGCACGAAATTTGGTGGGGACGTGTATCATATCAAGATGCACAAAAAAGCCATTTTTTCAGGAAGTCGGCCATTTTGAATTTTACGTCAAATTTTGGCTGATTTACACACTCCATACTTTAACGAACTCCTCCTAGGGATTTAGTCCGATCGACTTGAAATTTCTGCTGTGCCTTCTAAAGGCATTGACGATGAAAAGTTGTGCTATCTGCGCGTTTTCGTCAATGGCGTGTCCGTTGCATCGATGATTCGCCATGAAAGAGGAAGTTGGAGTAACTTTGCTGTACATGCTCAGATCTGCACCAAATTTTGCACGCTTGACAAGAGTCCCGCCCTGAACACATGTACATGCCGACATTCACCCCCAGTCATAGCGCCACCTGCTGGCAACAGGAAGTGACCTTTAACGAAGCAGCCCCCGCCGCACGTTTGACCTACATGTACGAAATTTCTGAGGCACATCAACCATGTCCAGAC
Source organism: Chrosomus eos (assembly GCA_036326025.1). Lineage (NCBI taxonomy): Eukaryota > Metazoa > Chordata > Actinopteri > Cypriniformes > Leuciscidae > Chrosomus > Chrosomus eos. Next base: position 35,200,905 of record CM070837.1, read on the forward strand.
GCACAAAAAAGCCTCTTGGAGCGATGCCCTAAACCCAACAGGAAGTCGGCCATTTTGAATTTTTCATCAAATTTTGGCTGATTTACACACTCCGTACTTTAACGAACTCCTCCTAGGGATTTAGTCCGATCGACTTGAAATTTCTGCTGTGCCTTCTAAAGGCATTGACGATATAAAGTTGTGCTATCTGCGAGTTTTCGTCAATCGGTGTGTCCGTGGCATGGCATCAAAGATCAACTCATCGCCATGACACAGGAAGTGGTTGTAAATTCAGTGTACATGCTCACAGCTGCACCAAACTTTACATGTAGGATAAGAGTCCCGCCCTGAACTCATGTACATGCCCACATTCACCCACAGTCATAGCGCCACCTGCTGGCAACAGGAAGTGACGTATAACACCTTCATGCAGTGTCTGAAAAGCGTAGCAAATTCACAGCCGCACTGGCAGAGCTCCAGAATATGCAACAGAATATGCGGCCGCATCACTCCCCGACGCGCTACATGTGCGAGGGCCCGCCCATCGCTGCTTGCAGCTCTAATTATTATTACATTTAATTAATAGTTGTTTTTAAACTTATCTGGGAACGCTAAAATAATATAATATCTAATAATATTTTCTCCTTCCAGGTGCGACAGATCCTCATTTTGTGCCCAAACCTGACACACCTGGACCTCACGCAGACTGACGTCTCTGACTCCGCCTTTCACAGGTGGGCGGCTCTACTGATTAATGTTCAAAACATTTGGCATTGACTGCTCATATCGGCGTGTTTGTGTATTTGATATACTGTAATATGTTGATTTTGTGGAGCCTGCTTGTTTCATTACTAGATGAATCAGTGTTTTTGAACAAATCTCTTGAATGATTCAATGACTCGCACATATAGACGTCACTTGTTTAATTACTAGATAAATCAGTGTTTTTGAATGGATCTCTTGAATGATTCAATGACTCGCACATATAGACGTCACTTGTTTCATTACTAGATGAATCAGTGTTTTTGAATGAATCTCTTGAATAATGATTCAATGACTCGCACATATAGACGTCACTTGTTTCATTACTAGATAAATCAGTGTTTTTGAATGAATCTCTTGAATGATTCAATGACTCGCACATATAGACGTCACTTGTTTCATTACTAGATAAATCAGTGTTTTTGAATGAATCTCTTGAATGATTCAATGACTCGCACATATAGACGTCACTTGTTTCATTACTAGATGAATCAGTGTTTTTGAATGAATCTCTTGAATGATTCAATGACTCTCTCATATAGATGTCACTTGTTTCATTGCTAGATGAATCAGTGTTTTTGAATGAATCTCTTGAATGAATGATTCAATGACTCGCTCATATAGACGTCACTTGTTTCATTACTGGATGAATCTGTGTTTTTGAATTAATCTCTTGAATTGATGATTTAGTGAGTCACTCAAAGTCTTGGCATGTTGATTATGTGGATCCCATGAATATTACAGTTACTCATTTTGTTTTTCCAGCTGGGCGGAGTTCGGCGTGTGTCATACTCTAGAGCACCTGGATCTGTCGGGTTGCGACAAAATCACGGACCGCACGCTGAAGATTCTCTCACTGGGATTGGGCGACTTAACGGCGTCCAATCCGGATCGCAGAGTCAAACTGCTGAAAGCCCCGCCCTCTCCCATCAAACTACAAGACGAGCACTCCCTTCAGCCAATAGGACGCAGCTGTCAGGATCTCATATTCAAGCGGAGACCTGGTGGGCGTGGCTCAGGCTGTGGCCCCGCCTACGTGTGGGTTCTTGATCCGGAGAAACTAGCAGACATCGAGGACGCAGCCGACTGGAGCAAACCAGGGGGGGTGTCTACACAGGAAAGTGGGCGTGGCCACATTTTTGAGTCGCAGGTAGGCAGTGGCTCATGCTGTTGTAGGAGGAGCCGGAGGCGGAGCTTCAGGACTGGTATAAGTTCCTCTCATTGGCAGTATAGCTCAAAGGGTGACGCCCACTGTGGTCACTCCACACCTGTTGCACATCAGATGTGTCGCTCTGGACTGTGAGAGAAACGCACTGTGACCTCCAGGCCAAAGGGGGCAGTGTTGATTTTCGGACTAAATGCTCGTTTGAGGGCGAATCTTGCCCTGATCGTCACAACAGGACTGACCAATCAGGAGCATTTCGAACACTCCGGTTCCTCAGCCTGTCTGGATGCTATCAGATCACGGATCTCGGCCTGAGGTACAGAACTAACACCGGCATTATGTAATAGAGGCTTTTGCACCGGAGGATCCTTTTCATAGGTCCTGGCTAGAACTATTGGCGGAAGTCCTCTGATTTGGGCGTTTTCGCACCGCAGGAACTAGGAACGATTTAAATCCGGTCTAAACCAGCGCTATAGGAACTACAGTGACGTTAGTGTTCGCTGATTGGCCGAACACATTTCAAACACCAGCACTCGCCGTTTAAAGAAGAAAAGCCATGTAAACACACAGATTGCCTATATATTTACTCCAGAAAGTAACTCTATGAACATATAAAACCCCTATCTCTCACATACACACACACACACACAGTGTGTATGCATACTCTACGTGATGTAGTCTTGTAGATTAGACTAGTGCGGGTGCACTTGATTTTAAGAATTTTTAGATATGTGTACTGGAAACTAGACAAAAATACTAAGTGAGAAAAGCGTTTTTTGCACTCTTGTTCCTAGAACTACCCGCTGTGAAAGCCTCTAATGATTTCAGCGGTCTACTTTTATTGTTTGTTTAATTGTTTGTTCTTTACAAATTGTGATACTCAGTAACATGTCATGCTTCAGTATTAGTGTGTGTGTGTGTCAGGTGTCTGTCTCAGCGTGGAGGACTCCCTCTACTGGAGCATCTGAACCTGTCCGGCTGTCTGCTGATCACGGGGGCGGGGCTTCAGGAGCTGGTGTCCGCTTGCCCCGCCCTCAACACACAGCATTTCTACTACTGTGATAACATTAACGGTAACACACACTCACAAACTCACAGTGCTGAAAAAAAGCAATACAGGATCTATCTGATGGATATGAACATACAACTTATCGGAATCCTTAATTAACGGCAAATACATCACCTTTAAAGGTACAATATGTAGGATTTTTCGCCACCAGGGGGCGCTAACTTCTTACAATAACAAAGGGATATTGATGACGTATATTCCGCATTAAGCATAATTATGGATCTTGTCGTCAAGCTGATGGATCTTTTATGATGAGTGAATACACTGATGTTTTTAACATGACTGTGGTGAAGCAGGAGCGATTGCTAGACGTACACCAGCGCCACACGCAACGCCAGTCCCGCGGATATAAAGGAATAAGGACATTTCATTCTACCCAACTACACACAAGTGCTGAATTAATACTCACACAGGTCAGTTTTATTAGAAGGAATGAAGCTTGAGGTAACGCAGCGCTGTTTCACTCGCTCTAACAGTTACACTATCACACTAAACGCATTTGAGTGTGTTGAATGTTGTTAGTTGGGTTGTTTGTTGGCTGTATGAGACTAAGTAAGCTAGATCAACATTAGAATAACACACAGATCATATTCTAACATTTCATCATGTTGAACTAAATAACATTGATTAGTTTTATGTACATTTGCTCACTGTCAAATAAGTACATGAACACTCGCGTCTCTGTCGAGTGGAAGTTAGTCGTGGACGTGGAGCTCTCGCATCTCGAAACATGTTGATCTTCATTTTAGTCTCTTTTTGTCTCAAAGTCTGCTTGCCATGGTCCATAATGTTTGAACAAAACAACAACAGCGTGAGCGTCCTGCTAGGCATAACGGGCATAACCCGTTTGTCAACGTCTGTCGCCATGGTTACTATGGCAGTACGAGCGGAAACAATGGTGGAAACCGAGGTTAACGCGGATATGACGTCATTGACTGGCGACTCCTCACCGCTGCTCACACGCCCCGTTTCCTTGGTTAAAATCACAATTTTCTCACGATTTACAAATAGTTGGAAACATTTGGGATATTGTAAGTAATCAACTAAACAAAATATATAACATTGGCCTAGTGGTGTCTGGATATTTTACTGCACAAATCCTGCATATTGTACCTTTAATTAATAAATGACTCTCATAAATATGAAATCTCACAATTTCCAAGACTGAGTTCCTGAGTTGATGAAAAGTGATTAATAAAAATAAATGGTTCTATATTTATTTTTTGACATTTGTATTTAATATAATCAATAAAAAGATGAAATGTAAATAAAGCACTTCTGCTACTGCGATAGCATTAACGGTAACACACAGTCACACATGCATATAGACATTACTCAACACCGCTGATTAATACATTAATTAATAATAAATAACTCGCTAACAAGCACATAACGAATCTCTGAATATTAAATCTCTCTGTTCTGTTATATAAGAATTTCCCAGACTGGGTTTCCTTGAGTTGAAGAAGAGTTATTAATAATAGATCGTTCTAGATTCCGATTGTTTTGAAAATATATTATATATGAATTCATATAGTTTTTTCACATTATTTATTTTGATTTGACATTTTTATTTAATTTTTGTAGAATATTATAACACTTACTTCGCCTGCATGTCATGTGACCATTAACTGATGGGGTTTTTTACTATGATAGTTTTATTAATATTTAAAGTTTGTCATTTGTATCAGTTATTAATTTTTATTTTATCTCTAGTTCTTTTATTACATCCTTATACTAAATGAAAATAAAAAAATTTGCCTTGGCAACTAGCAAACATTTTTATATACTTTTATTATATTTCAGTTAATGTTAATTTTATTTCGGGTAATTTATTCCTTCATCCGAGAACCGTGAACTTTGTGAACATTCATTATGAAAGTCTTTTAGCTCAAATGTGTTCGGCTGACAAAAAACTTTGTAAAACCTTGTTATATGAATGTGTTTTTTGATATGATATGATATGAGAGCGTCTGCTAAATGTAAATTACTGTAATGCCCACAATTCCACATATGAAGTCCAAACACAAGTATGGCATCACCTGGGTAAGTAAAGAGTGGGTTTGTTTCTCAAAGACTAGTTTCATTGTGTTTACTTACATCTTTCAGTCCATACACTGCAAACACGCTTTTATTACTCAGTATTTTTGTCTTGTTTCTAGTCTATATATCTAAAAAATTATTAAATCGAGATGCATTTACTAGATGAGTCAAATGAGATAAGATATTAAGTATTGTTTTATGGGGGAATAAATACAAATTAAGTGAGTTTTTCCTTGAAAAAGCAAAATTGTAAGAAAAAAATGTTTCTGTTTGAATTAAGATTATTTTTCTTACCCCATTGGCAGATAATTTAGCTTTTTTTAAGCAAAAACTCACTTAATTTTGATTAATTCCCCCAGAAAACAGGACATAATATCTTATCTCATTTTACTCATCTAGTAAATGCATCTCAATTTAATAATTTTTAGATATTTGGACTGGAAACAAGACAAAAATAAGTAAGAAAAGCATTTTTTGCAGTGTGTGTGTTCTGTTGAACACCATTGCTTTAACATAGCTGTAGATTTACACTCAGTTGATTCATGCGAACAGTAAATGTAATGTTTTCTGTGTTTGTAAGCGTTCTCCTCTCTGGTTCTCAGGTCCTCATGCAGACACAGCCAGCGGATGCCAGAATCTGCAGTGTGGATTCAGGGCTTGCTGTCGATCTGGAGAATGATGCTCTTTTCTCCGTGTTTATCCCCGTTTACCCTGTTTCATCTCTCTCTCCTCGTGTCCCCATCTCATCCCTCATCATCCACGTGCACTTTAAGCGGGAGATTGCTTCAAGATCCTCTTCGACGCAATTCGAGTTCACTAAAATCAAATAAAGTGAAATTCAGCTTTGTAACCCAATCCCTGAAAGGTGTTGTGAAGGAACTAAATGATGTATATTTGTACATAATTCACAGGATGTCTGTTCAGACGCTCTTTAATTGGAATCTTTACATCGTGTGGGTTGTTTTTTTGGTTTGAGTATTTGACCCAGGCACATCTCGAGTGTGTACACTGCCAAAAATGCTTTTCTTCATTAGTATTTTTGTCTTGTTTCCAGTTCAGATATCAAACAAGATCCATTTACTAAAGTAGTAAAATGACATTAGATATTATGTCCTGTTTTCTGGGGAAATTAATCAGTTTTAAAACAATCTGCTTAAAACAAGCAAAATTATCTGCCAATGGAGTAAGAAAAATGTTTCTGTTTGAATTCATATTATTTTTCTGACTCCATTGGCAGATAATTTAGCTTTTTTTTAAGCATCAACTCACTTAATTTTGATTAATTCCCCCGAAAAGCAGGACATAATATCTTATCTCATTTTACTCATCTAGTAAATGCATCTTGATTTAGGAATTTTTAGATATTTGGACTGTAAACAAGACAAAAATACTCAGTAAGAAAAGCATTTTTTGCAGTGTGACTCCATCTCAAGAACCATTACTTTGGGTATGATGTTTTAATCGCCTGCGCAACATAGGAAAAAAGCAATTCACAAGCTTGAGTTGTGGATTGTCAAATAAATCAGCAGGTGTTTTGGAAAATAAAAAGTGAATAACCAGAAGCTGTATTAGTGTCGTTCATCTATAGTTTGAACCTAATGCCAGATAGATTTCTCTATAGCATCATTAAACGAGACTTCACCTGTGATTTAAATATATGGCGACCATGTCAAAGCGTTTTCCCAGAATTCACACTTTGGTTGGGTTAAAGGGCTTGTGAACTGTAATAAGTCCTGGGTATATTACACTTGTTAATTTTCCAGAGATTTTAGATGCTGCATGATCTGTTTCTTTTGCGTAGCTGACCATTAAAAGCACCTTGACAGAACATTTGTCTGTGTTCAAGTCTTTATTGAGCATATGGTGACAATAAAGTGTCCATATGACATATTTCAAGTCATATGATGCTTTGTATGAGGAAAGACCCAAATTTAATTTTGGTAAGTAAATAATGACATAATTTTCATTCTTTGGTGAACTATCCCTTTATTGGAAACTTGTCTCATACATGTTTGAAAAGTTAATTCCTACATAAATCTGCACATCAAGAGCTCAAGCACTTTTGACGTAAATACAATATAAAACACTCTTCAAAACCTTCTCTTACAGCTGACGACTTAGCAACTTTCTTCATAAACAAAAAACAACCATCAGCGTCCAATTCTCCTCACCACAAACACATCATAACAAATACACTGCAAAATATATATATTATATTTTTGTCTTGATTCCAGTCCAAATATCAAACATTTCTTAATCAAGATGTATTTACTTCATTCCCTGACGAAACTTACCAATCCACAAAAGTTACAGAATGTATAGCTGATATAAAAAACTGGATGACTAGTAATTTCCTACTAAATTCTGTAAAAAAAAAACAGATTTCTAAATATTGGACAAAAACCTTCCTCACGTAATAGACGGTATTCTAGGTTAACACTTGATGCTGCTCTGTCAATTGAGTCCTCGTCATCGGTTAGTAACCTGTGTGTGTGTGTGTGTGTGTTCTTTGATACCAATCTTTCATTTGAAAGTCACGTGTCTAGTATCTGTAAAACCTAATTTTCTTATAAATCTTAAAAATATATGTGTAAAAAATGCGTTCATGACCTCAAGGCTAGATTATTGTAATGCTCTACTGGGTGGTTGCCCTGCACGCTTATTAAACAAACTACAGCTGGTCCAAAACGCAGCCGATAGAGTTCTTACCAGAACCAGGAAGTATGACCATATTAGCCCGGTTCTGTCAACACTGCATTGGCTGCCTATTAAACATCGTATAAATTTTAAAATATTGCTGATTACTTACAAAGCACTAAATGGTTTAGCTCCCCAGTACTTGAGCGAGCTCTTAACGCATTATAGTCCTTCACGTCTATTGCGATCTCAAAATTCTGGCCAGTTGATAATACCTAGAATATCTAAATCGACTGCTGGCGGTAGATCCTTTTCCTATTTAGCACCAAAACTTTGCAGGGCTCTCAAGTGTAACTCATTTCGGTTATTTGTCACACACTCGCGCCACACATTGTATTTCTCACGCGGAAAAACTATTAATATTTTTAATATGCCGCAGCGCCCAAAATATCTCTGGCCGCTTCTCTCACTCACACCGGCAGCCAGGAATCAAGCGCATCTCCCCTGGAGTTCGAGCCTGCCACTTTTCAGCCAATCAAAACAAAGAAAGGGGCTACACAATAGCCAATCAGAAAATAGCACTATTGTATCTGGGAAACAACCAATGAAAAAAAAGCATATCAACATCTTCCGAAAGTTTCGTTGGAGGAAACCACTGGAGCTCGAGCATCACTATTGCCCGGAGTAAGTCATGAATCATCTCCTGTTTTAATGTTACAACAAATTCACGACTCGTTTGACACAAACACTGACAACTTGACTGCTGTTAGGGAATGTTTCCCAGATAATTAGCATCAGTTTTTCACGAGTGTCTGTAACTTAGCCAACAGTTTTACTCTTGTCATTCTTGCCTGTCTTCAAAACATCTTCCTAACATTGTCCGGGAAGCAGACACACTCTTGTCAGTTTAGCTAGACTAACTCTTTTTTTACCTAGCATTCACATAATACATTATCGACTTCTATAATTCAATGTTAGGCTGCAGATCAGCCGGAACCGGGAACACTTCCCATAAATCCTGATGTAGCCTACTTGGTACATCAAGCTAATATTAGTCTCTCTGTTTATCCCGAGGTTAACCGCAGTCCACCGAATCCAGGTCTGATTGTTCTCCTCAGTTGTTAGTCGCTTTGGATAAAAGCGTCTGTTAAATGTAAATGTAAAACAAATGTAAATACTATACACAAGTGCATTATCTTAAAATCCCCCTGGGGTGAAAATCCAGCTTTTAATGATGTTTATATGTGTATGTGGTGTTTTTAATACGCTTTAATAACTCAAACCATGTATAAATTCATAAGTTTTTCGACAGCATTATTATTAATAAAGTCGACAGCATTGCTGAGTATTTTCTGCTTAAAACTGCAGTGAACCAAAGACAGTCTCAAAAACACTGAAATCGCTGGTGTTTCTGACGTCACAAACTACCTTGTAACCAATCAGATCAACGTGTGATCGTCAACCAGTGGATCTCTGAGTGAGTGAGCGAGTGAGTGGAGGCGGGGCTCATTTGCATATTCATAGAGCCGCGCATACTAAATTAGGCAAGGGTGTCGAGTTACATTCAATATATTTTAAGACATGAAGAAAAAAAACTTTTAAATAGATGTCATTTTGGTGATCAAGGATGAGTTTTAAGGGATAAAATGATTGACTACAGAGGAACTTTAAAAACAGATTCTCTAACGTGTCTAGCCAATACAAAAATCAGAAGCTTTAGTGTTGAGTATCATTTTCTTGCAGCACTTTTGGTAATGCCATATCCAGCTTCATTTATTTTTCAATCAGGACCACATTTTTCTTCTGGACTATTCAGAACAGAAACCTTTCTTTAATAGACGTAATTTTCTCTTCGGGACATCTCACTTTCCGCACCTGGGATATTTGTTTCTTCTCTCTGTGTTTCTGTGTCTTTGATTCATACTTGTTTTGTTGTTCTTGTGTTGTTGTCAACTCTTACAGTCCACAAAATTTTGCGCTTGATCCCTGAAAGAGCCCAAATCCTGGATAAAGGGGTTGAGAGAACCTGGTATGGACTCGGTGTAGGAGGATCATGGTGTCTGAGACGCTGTAGAAGGACAGCAGTCCTGCCCGGTGATCCAGATACACCCCGATCCGGTGGCACAGCGGTGCGTCGATCTCCACCTCCTCGTTATTGTGCACTAGTGCACATCTGAACATCGTACAGTCCAAACTCCAGGATTGGCTGTTGTACCCAAACCCACTGTCGTCGTCTTGCCCGATTCTGCTGATGTCTTTGTATGACACTGCGATGTCGACGCCGTATTGCCCGGTCCACACCACCTCCCAGTAGCCTCGGCCTGTCAGCCCGGTGTTGCTCAGTACTTGGGCCCACCACTCAAATCTGTCCTGATGTTCAGGGTATGACTGGGTCTCAGTGCTGCAGTCCACAGCCTGGTTCTGCTCCGTTAACCGCAGGTTCCTGTGGGCTGTGTTTGGGTCCAGACTCAAGGAGACCAGAACTGATTGCAGAGGAGAGAAATTCTGTTAGTCGTTTAGTCGCAGAAAATAAAACTGCAACGGAAAAATCGTTAACGGCAGGAAATCCAAACATTCGTCTAAAGTCCAGACAATTCGCCTTTGGCTAAGCCACACCCTAGAATGTAGATTGACCAATCACAGCGCAGCCAAGAACGGGCTCCCACAGAGGTCCGACACTCAGTGTTGCCAGATTGGGCGGGTTCCCGCCCAATTGGGCGGTTTTGAATTTGATTGTGCGGGTAAAAAAGGGCTTGGGCGGGTGGACAAAATTTGGGCTGGTTTGGGGTCAGTTCGGCGGTTTTCAAACATCTACTTATTAAAGTCTAATTGGTTAAAAAACTAAGCTAAAGTGTGCATGTGCTGTCATCATGACAAACACACACGCCCATGCAGAGTCAGCTGGCGTTGGTGTTGACGTCACCGATGAGCACGCACGCACTTATAGCCAATCAGCGATCAGCAGGCAGACGCGATTTAGCGCGATAACTTGAAGGCAGCTGTATATTCTAGTGATCGATAATGCCAAAGTGACCTACATATACAGTAAGTTGTATCTACAGTAAAGAGTAAGATAGTGATCAACTCTAAAAACGTACACATGTGGTGGGAGATGACTCGATGGTTAACTCTGAGAGGAGAGCAAAGTTCAGTTGAAATACTTGAATTGGAATCGAATATGGGACGACTCCTGTCCATGATCCATGTGCACTAACCAGCCTAACCAGACATCTGCAACGTTTACACCGTCCAGACTGCATGAACTCTCCTGTCCCTGACAGCTGCTGAAAAAGGTTTGATCAACAATGAATCAGTTTTGATTGCTAAATTCTGCATTATGTTCTACAATGTGTAACAGCTACTTCTGAGGGTTAAAATCATCGGTACATTTCTTGATTGCCGTTTTGACAGTGTCCACCTGGACATTTTAGTCATATTTGCTAATTCTTCTTAATTATTGCCCTGTTTTGATCCGTTTTCCTGGGAAATTTATTTATTTTTTATTGTATTTTATCATCGTTATTTTGTTTTAAGGAGATAAAAATGGTGCTTATCGACCTTGAATGACATGGCAATACAATTATAGCACATTTTTTTGGCAGTAAAATTTTGGGCGGTTTTTTCTCGGAGTGGGCGGTTTTTGGTGAGCTTTTGGGCTGGAAATCACCGTCCCAATCTGGCAACACTCCCGACACTTTTCCACAGTGCTCCATTGACTTTCAACACAGGCGTCTCGTATTTCTGGTCTCGGCAGGCTATTACCGTCGTAGTTTTATCAAAAAATTGGTTAAACATTGTGCCTGGGTCATTTGTAACACAGATACGCGTTTCCCACAGAGGTTTGAGGAGGTGTCCGTTTTTTTCCCTTCCCAAAACCTGACAAGTGTCGTCTTTGGGTTAAATTGTGTGGACGTCCTCAGTCAGCTAAACCCTCAAAGATCAACAAGCACACCTTTAACCTTACTGTGAAGTTATAGTTAGACAGTTTTATGCTATTTTAGGTTATGATTTCGGTTCTCATACCGGTTGTTGATATATGCTAGCACACGCTGCTAATAAATACAACGTTACTCGCATAGTCGGTTTGCTTTGTAATAACGATTATAGAAGTATATAGAGACCTACCCAGCTTTGCATGAACAGTGTTGCTCCTTGATATTGTTAGTCCCAGCCTCCGTCTCCATTAGTAGGATATGGGCTGGGTCATTTTTTGACTGTGACCGGTAACGTTATGCTTTTGCCTCTATTTGGATGCCTGGTTGTTTCTTGCGTTTCTTGAATATAGCCTTCGAACGTATATTGCAGCCCCTTTTGCCCACTTCTATCGGACACTTTATTTGCTGCTTTATAAAAGTTTGATAAAATGTCAGCAGGAAGAGCCGTCACAGCATAACCCATGTTGATACAAACCAGAGCCCAGATGAAGTTTGTCGGACGTAGCAACAGTAACTAAGGGGGGCGGGGCTTAAGTCCCGAAAGAACACCACAGGAGTAAAACTGGGAGTTGTGAAAAATGATACACCATTGTTTTGGTAGATAAGAAGTTTTTATTTTGTGATTATTTTAATTCCTTTTCTGTAAAGCACTTTGAATTGTCATATTGTATGAATTATGCTATATAAATGTGCAACATAGGTACTGATGTGCCACTGTCCTTTAGAGTTTATCTCCAACCCTAATCAAACACTCCTGACCAAGCGAGCCAATTACATTAGTTAAGGTTAGGGCTTAGGGAGGGTCAGGAGTTCCTATTTGTTGTAGCATTGTGTCGGTAATCAGCACTGTGATTGGTCATGTCAATGAAGTCTCTAGAATCGAGTGCAGGGTGGATTTTGCGCTGAATGGGTTGGGTTAAAAAAATCCCACCTAAGAAATACGGCGGAAATAGGGATTTTCCTATTGTACCTTTTGCCTTCCATGGAGAAATTTTAGGTTCTTTTTAAATGTGAGCAAAAAGAAAGACTTACATTGTAGAAAGTCCTCCCTCGTTTTGGGTTCTTGTGGCAGAAGGATCTTCTCTGCAGTCACTAGAGAGATGTGAGGGTTAAGAGAATGGATCGGTTATATAGAAATATGCAGACTTTTTCGCAAAGAATGGCAGACGCGTAGGATTTTGTAAATCACGAGTGTTCTGTGAAGTATTACAGGCCCAGAGAGCAACATATTGTTGTCCAGGGGTGCATTTCCCAAAACCATAGATGCTTGGCAATGGGAAATTGCATTGCAACCAACAAAGTTGCTAACTTAGTTAGCAACTATGGTTTTGGGAAACGCACCTCAGATCTGGTGTGCGTGGAATCCACATGTACCGGATCTGGGCCGACACTATATTGCTTTCTGGGGCACTCAAGGGCCACTATCCCGGCAGAGTTTAACCCCAACATTTATTAAGCACACCTGTCTGTAGTTTTCAAGCAGTCTGGTTGGATTTTTCAGGTGTGTTTGATAAGATTGCATGTATGCATTTGGCAGATGCTTTTATCCAAAGCAACTTACATTGCATTTCAATGTACACATTTTTACATTCTTATCAGTTCTTGCTTCCCTGGGAATCGAACCCATAACCTTGGTGTTGCAAGCGCCAATGCTCTACTGTTTGAGCTACAGGAAAGCAAGGAAAGATTAATATAATGGGAAGATGGACATGGAAAAGATGAATATGAGATGATGATGAAAATTACTTTTCAATGCTTTTGCTTTCCCTTGAGAAATATTTGAGGTCGTTCACAGTCATTTGCATTTCCCTGAGAATCTTTGTGTAGGGTTTTGTGGGGGGGACGCAAAACGTTTGCGAGGGAATGCATATATAATTTTTCCATTGGGATTCTGTGGGTACAGTTTCCATGCTGAACCACACACTTAAAAATAAAGGTTTCTAATAGTTTTTTTTTTGTAGTAATACAATTGGACAATTTTAAACCTTTGAAAAGAAACTGGGGACAGTTCTTAAACTAAGCATTTTTTCTTGCACTGGAAAAGTTCTTCATGGATCCATTGATGCCAAATAGAAACCTTTATTTTTAAGAATACACTACTTTTGACAGCCCATCTACCAACTACCAACTGTTAAGATACAGATGCTGAAATCCACCAATTCTTAGGCTGCTATGCAACTTCTGGGAGTACTTGTTGCTTTTGGATGGGTGGAAATTTTGACCACAAAGATCTAGTAGTAGTCCCATACTGTACTTTGAATTAAAACGGATCACTTGTGGACTAACTTTTTTCATAAAACTATACTTTTTTTACCTGCTGAGAATATCCTGGTCATTTCCAGTCTCCAAATGTCCTCTATGTGTGCTGTTAATGAGGAGAGGGACTTGATCACTTCTCCAAACGAGAACTGTGGATTAGTGGTTAGGCTGGGAAAGTCAGTACACTGCGAAGTCGGCCAGCGAGATTCGACCTCCTACAAGATTTGAAGACAGTCACGAGTGGCGGTAAGGATGCTATAACAGATTGAGAATTAGTCCTTTGGTTTCCAGTTTTATCCAAAGCGTCTTGCCGTAATCTGTTCACTCGTCACAGGAATCAAGCAAGCAACCCTCCGATAACAACTTGAGTCACTACATGAGCCCAGTCCCAATTAGTTGAAAGACTTTGATTATATTGGTTCCATTTGTTGATCATATATAATGCATGCTTAATTTTAAGACTAATGTATGTATTTGCCCAGTTGCATTAAGCACCTTAAGTTTTTCCCTTAAAAGATTTGTTCACTTTAAAAAAAAACTTTTGCTGATAATTGACTCACCCCCATGTCATCCAAGATGTCCATGTCTTTCTTTCTTCAGTCGAAACGAAATGAAGGTTTTTGATGAAAACATTCCAGGATTTTTCTCCATATAATGGACTTCAATGGGACCCAAACGGTTCAAGGTCCAAATGACAGTTTCAGTGCAGCTTCAAAGGGCTTTAAACGACACCAGACGATGAATAAGGGTCTTATCTAGCCAAACCATCGCTCATCTGTGATGCGCATTTATGTGACGTCACATAATACGCAATTACGTCGAGACTCTCCTGTTCGAAATCTTTTTTCGAGTCATTTCGTTCATTCAAGTGGCTTTAAACGTTATACTTCTAACCGCCAAATTCCCCGAACACATCCACCTATGCAATCTTGATCATATTTTGAATAAAGAAATTATTATAATGAAGTCAAAAATAATTTACAGGGAATATAAATAATTAATTTACCTTCAGAGTCTTTCGTTCATTTGTCACATGACAGACGCAATGAACGGATCGTTCATGGATGACCCATCACAGAACAGAGCAAGGCGAGCATTTGTGCTTATAAAACTTAAACTGTTTTATTTATTTTTGAAATGAGCGATGGTTTGGCTAGATAAGACCCTTATTCATCGTCTGGTGTCGTTTAAAGCCCTTTGAAGCTGCACTGAAACTGTCATTTGGACCTTGAAACCGTTTGGGTCCCATTGAAGTCCATTATATGGAGAAAAATCCTGGAATATTTTCATCAAAAACCTTCATTTCTTTTCGACTGAAGAAAGAAAGACATGGACATCTTGGATGACATGGGGGTGAGTAAATTATCAGCAGAAGTTTTTTTAAAAGTGAACTAATCCTTTAAGTGTGAGACTTAAGGCGTGAGTCCCTTAAGTCAAGAGAATGACTTAAGCGTGTTGCATATAATCCCTTAAACGGTTCTCTTAGGTAAAAGAAACCGTTAAGTCTTTCACAAGAGCGACCCAGGTTTTGCCGTTATAAAATATGATTGCTGCCATGGAAAGGTTATTATTAAGACAGATAGCGGTTCGTTTTACAGAAAACCGCATTAACATAGATAAGGAAAACAAAAAGGAAAACCAAATATGAGAGAGAAGGACCAGATGAGACAGAAACTCGTCATCATACTCACTCTCATGTCAGTCTAAATACATAAGACTTACATTCATATTTAGAAACAAATAAAGATAAAGATTTGTAATATTCATCATTTCTGTCCATTTATTGAAAGACACATAAGTAATCCATATGATTCAGGCGGTTTCAGAAGCTCAAGCGTGAGAACCAATGATGTTTGTTCTTGTATGTGACGCTTTGAGCTTCCGTTAACCATATAAGATGTGCTTTATGTGTTTATGTGTAAAAAAAAATACAAAATTAAATTTTGTTTATCATAGAAAGCGGCCTATCCTGTCGAGTTAGAAGACTTGGATGGAACTGCTCGCTCCGTGAAACACTTAAGGTCAAGTTTTCCAAACCTTATGTTATACTAGGAAAATTACAATTAAGGGGCTTTATGCAAAACTTATCGTTTTTTAAGAGATTAGTTAAAGGGATAGTACACCCCAAAATTAAAATGTTGTCATAATTACTCTCCCTCATGTTGTTCAACCCCGTAAGACTTTTATTCATCTTCAGAACACAACGCGCTGTTGAATACTTGAATAAATTTGTTATTTTTTTGTTTTTTTTGCGCACAAAAAGTATTCTCGTCGCTTGATAAACTTAAGATTGAGTCACTGTAGTCACTTGGACTATTTTAACGATGTCTTTAATAACTTTTCTGGGCCGGCAAGTTTCAATCCATTAGAAGCCTATGGAGGAGTGACCCAGCTCTCAGATTTAATCACAAATATCTTCATTTGTGTTTCGAAGATGAACGAAAGTCTTACGGGGTTGAACAACATGAGGGAGAGTAATTACTGACAGCATTTATATTTTGGGGTGAACTATCCCTTTAAGGGAAATTCTTAAGGTGTATGACATTCACCTAAATAACCTCTTAAGGGTTATTTTTGTAACACCCTTAAGTTTAAAAAAATTGCAGTTTAAGGTGCTTTATGCAACCGGGCCTGTGGTCCTGGAGGGCCAACGTCCTGCAGAGTTCAGCTCCAACTTTTACCAACATACCTGCCTTGAAGATTGCGGTAATCCTGAAGACCTTGATTGGTTCAGGTGAGTTTAATTGGGGTTAGAGCTAAACTGTGCAGGACAGTGGCCGTCCTGAAGCAGGATTGGACACCCCTGTGTTACCTGGAGGAAATAAATGTGGTCATCAGTTTGTGAGAGCTGCTCCAGCTCGGCCTGTTTCATCCTCAGCTTTGAGATCTCCTCTTCCAGACCTTCCGAATGTCCCTGAATTCGGCCCAACTCCGTGGTCATCTGAGTTTGGACCAGCACTATCATCTCCGTGTGGCTTCTCCGTATAAAGCCAAGCAACTCGGTAAAGATCCTGTCACTTTCTTCCTCTGTGGCTTGAGTCAGGTTCTGTCAGTGGACATACAGTCAGATATGACCTTAAAGGACAATTCTGGCGCAAATTAAAGCTAGTGTGTAATATCACATTGGTACCGAGTCGACCGTTCTCTGGGATTTGTTTTCATGATAATCGAATGTAAAGAGTTTTATCTCTAAAAATGGTTTAGCTTATAACGCTAGTATATGGGGCATAGAGTAATGAAAAAATAAATCGGTAGTTAATACCACTAACAAGGCTCAAAATTACCCTACACTAACACGGTAGCATAATGAGGCTCCCTACCTGCAAACCCAAGCATTGAGAACTGGGTAAGTGTACAGACAGTTTAATAAGAAAATACTTTATAAAGACAGTACACTCGCGTTTACAGGCAGGAGACATCTTTGGAGAACAGTCTCGACCAGTCGAACCACGAACGCAGTTCTACAAACGTATTTCACAAACGTAATTCCTATAGAGAGTCTAAGTCCCTCCGCTTAGCTTCCGGCTCATGGGACATTATTTCGGAAAAAGTATGTATGGTAGTCAATGGCGAGAGACAACTTCCATCTGAACTGTGCCCTGAATTACACATATGATGTTTGTCAATTTAAAAGATAATTATGAAAGTCAAGAAAGTCACAGTTTGTCATAAAACAGAAGAGTAAGATTTAGTTTTATGTGAAAAATCACTCAATAAACTACATCTCTCGTCTCGCACTATGTACTTCACCAAGCTCGAGTGTGTGTGTGTGTGTGTGTGTGTGTGTGTGTGTGTGTGTGTGTGTGTGTGTGTGTGTGTGTGTGTGTGTGTGTGTGCTTGTTTTTGTGATATATGAGGACACAAATGTGTATGATGATGACATGGGTATTACACTGGTATTACAACTTACACGTGAAATATGAGGACATTGCATGCGTCCTCATATTTCACACAGCTTAAAAAACATAAAAAACAATGTTTTTTTTTAAAATGTTAAAATGCAGCATGTCTCCTGTAAGGGGTAGGTTTAGGGACAGGGGCAGTGTAGGGGGATAGAATATATAGTTTGTCCAGTATAAAAACCATTACGCCTATGGAATGTCCTCATAAATCACAAAAACAAACGTGTGTGTGTGTGTGTGTGTGTGTGTGTGTGTGTGTGTGTGTGTGTGTGTGTGTGTGTGTGTGTGTGTGTGTGTGTGTGTGTGTGTGTGTGTGTGTGTGTGTTTGCAGTCTGGTACAAACATGCCCCCACGGAAGAAAATTTTGAAAAATAACCACTGAAATTCATACATTTCATAGAACATTATAATGCAACTTATTAGGCAAAGTTGCATTATATATATTTTTTATATTTTATATGCCCCCACGGAAGAAAATTTTGAAAAATAACCCCTGAAATTCATACATTTTATAGCACATTATAATGCAACTTATTAGGCAAAGATGCATTATATATATTTTTATATTTTTTATATTTTATTTATTATATTTTATATGCCCCCACGGAAGAAATTTTTGAAAAATAACCCCTGAAATTCATACATTTTATAGCACATTATAATGCAACTTATTAGGCAAAGTTGCATTATATATATATTTTTATATATTTATATATTATATTTTTTATATTTTATTTGTAAAAATTTTAATAGCAAAGTAGGCTTAATCAATATACAAGACTTTTACCACTCAGATATATAAAGGCTATCATAATCATTTTGCCAAAAATGAACCATGTATTTGTTTAGTTCATAATATGTTTTATTTTTAACTTAAACAAATACATATAGCATTCAAAACTCATCAGCTTACTGCATTTGAAGAAAAATAAACACATCCGTTTTCTGTAGCCTTGTGCAAACTTATTCAATATAATTAGACTTCTAGAATGTTCTTTCCAGTGCAAATTTTTTTATTTTTAATGTAGTAGTTTTTCTTATCATAGCCTACAAATGTCTAATTTTACTCGATTTACTGAAGCCTGTAAAACAAACGCATTTGCAGCTGCACAGCCGTGTGTATATCTGCTGCAGAGCGTCTGGCTCGCTCATAGGCTGCGCTGCGGACACTGACATCCAATAGCGCGGGCGCCTCTGACGTTCGACCAATGAGCCAACTCTACGTCCTTACACGTCAGAGCCCGTCAAGGGGGCGCCAAGTCCCCGAATTTGCCATTATAGCAGTGACCGGGTCTTCGTTCATAGTCTGTCTGAAGATACATTAAAGGTATGCGTCTGTCATGGATTTACACTGAACTGATTTTCAAAAATACGGAACAAAGTGCGTTCCGTATCAGTTCAATACGGAACAAGCCTTTTATGTGTCAAATACGGAACGATTCCGTATTATACGGAACGGTTGGCAACCCTAGGCGTAACGCTACGATTATAACGTTAGACTATAGAGAAAATGCCAGATGTTAGCTTCAGTAAAGTTAGCTCAGTAAAGTTAGCTTCAGTAAAGTTAGCTTCAGTAAAGTCAGCTTCAGTAAAGTTAGCTTCAGTAAAGTCAGCTTCAGTAAAGTCAGCTTCAGTAAAGTCAGCTTCAGTAAAGTCAGCTTCAGTTAAGTTAGCTTCAGTAAAGTTAGCTTCACTAAAGTTAGCCTCAGTAAAGTTAGCTTCAGTAAAGTCAGCTTCAGTAAAGTTAGCTCAGTAAAGTTAGCTTCAGTAAAGTTAGCTTCAGTAAAGTCAGCTTCAGTAAAGTTAGCTTCAGTAAAGTCAGCTTCAGTAAAGTCAGCTTCAGTAAAGTCAGCTTCAGTTAAGTTAGCTTCAGTAAAGTTAGCTTCACTAAAGTTAGCCTCAGTAAAGTTAGCTTCAGTAAAGTTAGCTTCACTAAAGTTAGCCTCAGTAAAGTTAGCTTCAGTAAAGTTAGCTTCACTAAAGTTAGCCTCAGTAAAGTTAGCTTCAGTAAAGTTAGCTTCACTAAAGTTAGCCTCAGTAAAGTTAGCTTCAGTTCAGTTAGCTTCAGTAAAGTTAGCTTCAGTAAAGTTAGCTTCAGTTAAGTTAGCTTCAGTAAAGTTAGCTTCAGTTAAGTTAGCTTCAGTAAAGTTAGCTTCACTAAAGTTAGCCTCAGTAAAGTTAGCTTCAGTAAAGTTAGCTTCACTAAAGTTAGCCTCAGTAAAGTTAGCTTCAGTAAAGTTAGCTTCACTAAAGTTAACCTCAGTAAAGTTAGCTTCAGTAAAGTTAGCTTCACTAAAGTTAGCCTCAGTAAAGTTAGCTTCAGTTAAGTTAGCTTCAGTAAAGTTAGCTTCAGTAAAGTTAGCTTCAGTTAAGTTAGCTTCAGTAAAGTTAGCTTCAGTAAAGTTAGCTTCAGTAAAGTTAGCTTCAGTTAAGTTAGCTTCAGTAAAGTTAGCTTCACTAAAGTTAGCCTCAGTGAAGTTAGCTTCAGTAAAGTTAGCTTCACTAAAGTTAGCCTCAGTAAAGTTAGCTTCAGTAAAGTTAGCTTCAGTAAAGTTAGCCTCAGTAAAGCAGCTGTTAGCTTCAGTAAAGTTAGCTTCAGTAAAGTTCGCTTCAGTAACGTTAGCTTCAGTAACGTTAGCTTCAGTAAAGTTAGCTTCAGTAAAGTTAGCCTCAGTAAAGTTAGCCTCAGTAAAGTTAGCTTCAGTAAAGTTAGCGTCAGTAAAGTTAGCCTCAGTAAAGTCAGCTTCAGTAAAGTTAGCTTCAGTAACGTCAGCTTCAGTAACGTCAGCTTCAGTAAAGTCAGCTTCAGTAACGTCAGCTTCAGTGAAGTCAGCTTCAGTGAAGTCAGTTTCAGTAAAGTCAGCTTCAGTAACGTTAGCTTCAGTAACGTTAGCTTCAGTAAAGTTAGCCTCAGTAAAGTCAGCTTCAGTAAAGTTAGCCTCAGTAAAGTTAGCTTCAGTAGAATTAGCTTCAGTAGAGTTAGCTTCAGTAAAGTCAGCTTCAGTAACGTCAGCTTCAGTAAAGTCAGCTTCAGTAACGTCAGCTTCAGTAACGTCAGCTTCAGTAACGTTAGCTTCAGTAAAGTTAGCCTCAGTAAAGTCAGCTTCAGTAGAGTTAGCTTCAGTAAACTTAGCCTCAGTAAAGTCAGCTTCAGTAAAGTTAGCCTCAGTAAAGTTAGCTTCAGTAGAGTTAGCTTCAGTAAAGTCAGCTTCAAAAGAGTTAGCTTCAGTAAAGTTAGCTTCAGTAAAGTTAGCCTCAGTAAAGTTAGCTTCGGTAGAGTTAGCTTCAGTAATGTTAGCTTCAGTAAAGTTAGCTTCAGTAAAGTTAGCCTCAGTAAAGTTAGCCTCAGTAAAGTTAGCTTCAGTAGAGTTAGCTTCAGTAAAGTTAGCTTAAGTAAAGTTAGCCTCAATAAAGTTAGCTTCAGTAAAGTTAGCTTCAGTAAAGTTAGCCTCAGTAAAGTTAGCTTCAGTAAAGTTAGTTTCAGTAAAGTTAGCTTCAGTAAAGTTAGCCTCAGTAAAGTTAGCTTCAGTAAAGTCAGCTTCAGTAAAGTCAGCTTCAGTAAAGTTAGCCTCAGTAAAGTTAGCTTCAGTAAAGTTAGCCTCAGTAAAGTTAGCTTCAGTAAAGTCAGCTTCAGTAACGTCAGCTTCAGTAAAGTCAGCTTCAGTAACGTCAGCTTCAGTAACATCAGCTTCAGTAACGTTAGCTTCAGTAAAGTTAGCCTCAGTAAAGTCAGCTTCAGTAGAGTTAGCTTCAGTAAAGTTAGCCTCAGTAAAGTCAGCTTCAGTAAAGTTAGCCTCAGTAAAGTTAGCTTCAGTAGAGTTAGCTTCAGTAAAGTTAGCTTCAGTAAAGTTAGCCTCAGTAAAGTTAGCCTCAGTAAAGTTATCTTCAGTAAAGTTAGCTTCAAAAGAGTTAGCTTCAGTAAAGTTAGCTTCAGTAAAGTTAGCCTCAGTAAAGTTAGCCTCAGTAAAGTTAGCCTCAGTAAAGTTAGCCTCAGTAAAGTTAGCTTCAGTAAAGTTAGCTTCAGTAAAGTTAGCCTCAGTAAAGTTAGCCTCAGTAAAGTTAGCCTCAGTAAAGTTAGCCTCAGTAAAGTTAGCCTCAGTAAAGTTAGCTTCAGTAAAGTGGGCTTCATTCATTGAGAGAAAAGTTATGACGTCACATGCGCGCCTTTTGGGTTTATAGTCTTTGTAATGACGTATTTTCACAGTATTATACCTCAACAGTTTTACATCAAACTGCGACTTTCTTGACTTTAAAATGTATCTTTTAAATTGACAAACATCATATGTGTAATTCAGGGCACAATTCAACCGGGATCCAAATATTTGTTGTCTCTCGCCATTGACTACCATACAATATTTTTCTGAAATAAGGTCCCATGGTGGTCGACCGGAAGCGGAGGGACTTATGGCGCTTTTCCACTGCATGGTACGGCTCGGTACGGCTCAGTACGGTTCGGCTCGGTGCGGCACGGTTCGGCTCGCTTGCTTTTTCAGTGCGTGGTACGACTCGGCACGGCTCGCTTTAGCTCGGTTTGCTTTTCCACTGCAGTTAGTACCGCTTCAAAGTGGGTGGGATTATAGACTGATCGTTATAGTTTATCCGCTCCTTGGCAACCAACGAGATGACTGTCTCCACTGAACACGATTCAGCCACTTCTTTTTTAGAAGTTTTTTTTTCTTAATTTTTTCTTCAAGCAAGCAGTTTTAAAACAGGCGCTACAGAAACAGGCTGTTACTGGTTATTTAAATCTAGTGGGTTTGATGTCTCGCACACAAATACAATGACGCTGGTAGTGACAATTCTATCTGACAAATCAGTGATCTGCAGTGTTTCACGTCACATTTTAGTACCGGTACGGTACGCTTGGAACCTCAACAGATCAGGTACCATTTAAAGCTAGCCGAAGCGAGTCATACCGTACCGTACCATGCAGTGGAAAAGCGCCAAAGCGTGCCGTACCGAACCGAACCGTGCCGTACCATGCAGTGGAAAAGCGCCATTAGGCTCTATATCGACCAGCCTTGTTAGTGGTATTAACTAGTGATTTATTTTTACTTACTCGGTGCCCCATATACTAGCATTATAAGCTAAACAGTCTTTAGAGATAAAACTCTTTACATTCGATTATCATGAAAACAAATCCCAGAGAACGGTCGACTCGGTACCAATGTGATATTACACCCTAGCTTTAATTTGCACCAGTATTGTCCTTTAATAATTTTTGAAGCATTTATTTGGTTGTTCATGTATTAAAGTGTGTAAGTTTTTTGTCCCATCTTCCATTGTTCAAGGTTCAACTCACTTTGGGAAGTCAACCAATGGCTTAATTATAGTTTCTGGCTATTAATCTGAGATAAAAGAAAGAGTTTTAAATGAGCCACAGCCTTACCCTGAGGGAACCTGCTGACTTTTGGATTTCCTTCAGCTCAGTCACTTGATCCGTAACCTTCTGCGTGGACTTTTCCAGCTGCCTCTGGGAATCATTGGACAACAAGACTCAAGACCATGGGTGTGTCTCATTCAGCTCTCTAGGTTGTAAATTGTTGTATAATGTACAGTTATGCGTACACTTATAAAGACGCTAGCTCAGCTAAACAGCTGCTCTCTGCACATTGAGACACTGATAACTCTTTCCGGCAACGTGCCAACATCATTACTGCACTGTGAAAATTGTTCGTAATTTTAACGGTAAAAGACGTGTTAATACATGTTAATGATATACCCTTACTATATACAGTAAAAAACTGTAATAGATCTCACGGGACATTTCATGCAATTTTACAGTAAAATACTGTTAAATGTACAGCTTTTGGAAGAACAAAAAAAAATACGGTTGTAAAAAAAAGGCAGCTGTGGTTGCAAGTGCTTTACTGTAAAAAATACGGTAGTAATATTTGAGGTTTTAAAGCATTGAACTTCAATTTACGGTAAAAAAAAAAAAAAAAAAAAGGCAGCTGTGTTAGCATGTCCTTGCCCGTTGATAATGCGCTTCACCGTTATCAGTGTTTGCTTTAATTTGACTCTTGACTTACTCATAGAGTTTCTGGCTGCTGTAACTGTGTCTATAAAACATTTGTTATTGCAAGGAAAGCCAAGAGAAAATGTGATCTACATATTGTTAATGACATAATCATAATGTAGAGGCCTGATTCACTGATCTCATATAAAGTCTTATCTTTGATTTTATAAGGAATGTTTAATAGATTTAACATTATTGATTATATTAGCTCTGCCTACCGAACTTCGAATCATCGTGTGGATTTCCCTCTTACCACCCACATTATTATGGTGGTTATAATGTTTTTTTATTAGCAGATTTTAGTATTTCAGTGAAATGGAATAATAACGATTTATCAGTTAATGAAATATAAGGTTTTTTGTACCATTCATTTAAGTCCTGTAAAAACTAAAAGGTTACTATTGTACTACTACTTTTTTACAGTAACATACTGAGAACCACAGCTAATGTTTTTTTATTTTTTGCCGTAAAT
The DNA here is from genome assembly GCA_036326025.1 of Chrosomus eos. Taxonomy (NCBI): domain Eukaryota; kingdom Metazoa; phylum Chordata; class Actinopteri; order Cypriniformes; family Leuciscidae; genus Chrosomus; species Chrosomus eos. The sequence continues at coordinate 35,225,147 of CM070837.1, forward strand.
TTAAGTCCCGTAAAACATAAAAGGTTGCTACCGTATTTTAAAAAAAATATTTAAAAAAACAACAACTGTGAAATTTACGGTAAAAAACGGCAGCTGTGGTGTACAGTATTTTACCGTTAATTTCAGTTTTTTTTTACAGTGTGGTATTTCTGAAATATAGCAGAACTGATATCTTTCTGACATTCTTTTTATGCAATTTACAGTAAATTATGATTTAGCTGTATATTAATTATGTTTAGCTGTACATTTATTAATTATAACTGATAGCTGGATTATGTTCACTACCTGTCTATCATTGTATGTTTATGATGAAATAGTGTGTGTTTTAAAACATTGTGGGACAGCCCTTAAAATGTCCCATTGCCTCACTGTAAAAAAAAATATTAAAACCAGCAGTTGTGGTTGCCAGAAATATAACAAATATACGGTAGCAACATTTTAGGTTTTACAGACTTCAATTATTTTTACAGTAAAAAAATGTGTTTTATTTTCCGACTTATTATTAATATCTGTTTTTCACCATTGTAATTCCCTGACATCAACCAATCACAATGAAGATGATGAGAGTCGCATGATGATTCAAAGCTCTTCACAAACAGCTTTTCCACATTAATAATAGTACTTTTGCAAATAATAGTACTTTTATATAGAAGCTTCACACAAACACTAAACACCATCATGGTAACAAACATGAAATTTTAAAAATGCAATTAACATTAATATAACAACATTAAATGTAACCCTACTGTACATAACTGATTAGAAAAACTATGAAACATAGTTATTTCAACAAAAATACATGCACATAAATACATAAATGTGAAGTATCACACAGGGAATTGTGAATTTGTGGGAATGTCAATTTACGTTTTTTCACTGTATATTACCTATACATTGACTTGTTCTTTTTCACTTCCAAAAACTGTAAGTTTTACGGTGTTTAACCTTAACCATAATAACAATAAATGTACGATTAGATCTATCACAGTTATTCACCGTAAATACTATGAAAACGTTCAGTTAACCAATTAACCGTTTTCACTGTAGCATTTTTACATTAAAATCATGATAATTTTTTACAGTGTGAAAATGACTGCGATAATCACAAAGACACCAGCAGCTTTAGAGTATCATAATAACCTGTTGTGCCTGATGACTTTAACTAGGAATGTCTGTCTAATTGAGAGTTCGCAAAGACCCGCCCCCTTTAGTTACTGTTGTTGCTATGTCCGACAAGCCACGCCTCTCTCTCTCACGCACACACACACACACACACACACACCATGTTCTCACGCACACACACCATGTTCTCACGCAGTGAAAAATACATCGCGGAGCAGACAGGACACTGACAGACAGGACAGACCAGGTTACGGTTACTTTTGATATGTAACAAAGTCTCAACTTTCAAATTTGGTCATTTTTAAAAGAAATGTAAACAATAAATACAGTTTTGTGGCTGTTTAATGACGTGTCGTGACAGATCGTTTAGTTAAAGCTGCTCGTGAACCGATCGTCTCTTCCTCCTAGTTAATGTATAGCATCAAATAAACATGAATGAACATAAGAAGGAATGTTGTTTTAACCGCGGAAAGACGTCAGTACACACAGTTTTTCAAGTTCAAATCCTCCAACGTTAATCTGAACTCTCCTGACTGCCTAGTCAGGCAACAATGGCGGATGACGGATGATTGGTCAGATCGCCTGTCAATCAAACTCGCTGTGAAGGGTCAATTATCATACCAGTTGTAAATCATCAGACTCACACACACACACACACTCTACCTGTCTCTCAGCTCGCTCTGTCGCAACACACACCATATCATGTCCTTTGTGCTTCATATCCAGCATGCAGAAACAGCAGATGCACTGACCATCAGTGCGACAGTAAACCTCCAAGAGCTTCTGATGTTCACCACACATCTTCTCCTGGAGTTTCCCAGTGACGTCCACCAGTAAGTGTGTATTCCCAGCGCTCAAGTCATTGTGCATCAGCAGGTGAGCGTCACAGTACGACGCCAAACACACCAGGCAGGTCTTGATGGCTTTCTCCTTCCCCGTGCAGGAGTCGCAAGTCTGAAATCCCATCTCTTCCAGTTCCTCTGCCACCGAATCTACGGATTCATCCGGATCTGTCCCGCACTGAGGACAGGTGTTTCCCTTCAGGTCCTGGAGGCAAACTGAGCACATGTGTGTGTCCTTCTCGTCTGCCATTAGCATGGAGGACAAGCAGCTCTGTGTTAAAGAGACTCGACAAACACTTTCGTTTTCGTTTCTTTTCCTCATGCCTTAATGTAGGTGGGACTCTCTCTAAGTGTGTGTGTGTGTGTGTGTGTGTGTGTGTGTGTGTGTGTGTGTGTGGGGCCACAGATAAAGAGAGACAGAACTCATGTGAAGCCTAATTCAGAGAGACAGACGGTTGCGTGCTGTGTGTAGTTAGATAAATAAGTTCAGAGTAACCAGAAAAACCAGTCAAATATTACAGTACAGACCGACATGTGGTTATTTAAAATATTTTTCTTTTGGCTGTCATTATTGTGTTTGCGTACAGAACCGAGGTGGGTCGAGGTTAAAGAGATTGTAAACTATTGTTTTGTTGTCGCTTTTATCGTTTTTTTTACAGGGTTTATATGTTATATATGTGGACAGAGTCCAGGTGCCGTGAGATTGTCAAACACACTGTTGTATAACTTGTTAAGAGAGTCAATAAAACTGTATAGGAAGAGCCAAATATGGACTGTTTCATAATTGAAAACTTTTTGTTTCATAATTTTATTTTAGGTGTGCTGTTTAAGTAATGGCGTGATTCACGGTTCATGTAATTTCTCAGTTTAATTAAACTGTATTAATACAGTATTAAACTCTATTAAAGTATATAATTCCCCCATAAAGTCTTGCTCCAAACGCTTAGATATGCTGATGTCCACTATATGAATGCTTATATTTATGTTGTAAATTTAAATGTGCATGTGTAGGCTATATATAAAGCAGAAGTAACCTAAATAAATGACGAATTGACAACTTTTGTTTCTAACATCAAGACTTGTGTAACAAGATATTTACACTGTGGAAAAAAAAAGTTTCTGCTTTACATTTGTAAGTACAATCAACTTGGATTTTAAGTAATTTCAACTTAAATCACATTAAACTGACTTAAATATGAGTTGAGTCTTATAAAAAAGTTGAAAATTGCTTAACTTATTGTGATGAGTTAAAACATGTAGTCATAATGTATTGATCATATAATGGTTTTAGGTGTAGCCTGTGTTTCGAGATGATGTAACCATTCTTTGAAGTTTTCACCTCTTCAATGAAACTTCTTCATCACCTTTTCAACTTTTTTATTTATTTTTAAATGATCCTAATAGTCTGTCCTGAGTTTATCACTTTAGCTCACAAGTCAAATCCAGTTGGTGTGTCTGAAGAGCTGCCTGTCTATAAATCAGGCTTTAAGTAAAATAATAATAATAATACTTTGAGGACAATTGAAATAATCTGTATTGTTATTATTCTTATTTCAACTGTCATCTTTTAACAATCCAAATTATGGATTGATTTAATTACAATTTATATATATAGGCCTATATATATAATATATATATATATATATATATATATATATATTACCAGCATTTTACCACAATAATATAGGCCTAGTGGAGACCGGGTATGGTTGTAACAAATATCAAAGTACGCACACACACACACACACACACACACACACACACACACACACACACACACACACACACACACACACACACACACACACACACACACACACACACACCACACACACACACACACACACACACACAACACACACACACACACACACACACACACACACATGTTGGTGCAACAGCATTATGAGGACTCTGTACAAACTATATATTCTATCCCCCTACACTGCCCCTGTCCCTAAACCTACCCATCACAGGAGACATGCTGCATTTTAAAATGTTTAATAAAACATTGTTTTTTATGTTTTTTAAGCCATTTGATTTCTGAGGACTTTTGACATGTCCTCATAAACCACCCACAAGTTGTAATACCAGTGTAATACGCATGTCCTTATACACATTTGTGTCCTCATAAATCACATAAACCAACCCACACACACACTGTACATATACACACACGCGCGCGCCACCAAACACACACACACACACACACACACACACACACACACACACACACACACACACACCACATACATTTCCAAATATAAATAAATGATGGCTTGAATTAAGGGCATTTTAATCATTATATATATATATATATATATATATATATATATATATATATATATATATATATATATATATATATATATATATATATATATATATATATATATAAATGTCATTAAATCAAGCCATCATTTGTATATATATTTATATTTGGAAATGTGTGTGTGTGTGTGTGTGTGTGTGCGCGCGTCTGCGTATATGTAGTGTATGTGTGTGTATTGTATCATAGTGGTAAAATGCTGGTAATCCCTCCAAAACACTTTGATATTTGATACCCATGCCATAGTCATTGCCATGATATTTAAGAAGGCTATTACTGTAGAGTAAAGATGCCTCCTGTGTATGCTGATGATGTTTATATGTAATGCTGATATGCCTAAGCTATATAAAGTCACTCCGGTCATCGTAACACGTGTGACGCGCCCGTGTGCTTTATGAAACCTCATGCATATCGAGCGCGCACGCGCAAGCACAAACACACAAACACACACACACACACTCCTCGCATAAAGCCAGACGTGCTCGCTTGAGCAGATAGGCTCTTCTTCAGGTGAGTGTGTGTGAATGCGGTTTTTCTCAACCATGTAATCCCGTAATCGATGATTTATCGCTATTTTCCCGCGGTTCGGATAAAAACGACCTCGATTGTTCTGGTCTTTATTGATTTGTGAAGCACGTGCAGGGATATTTCAACAAAGTTTTGCTTAAATATGAATGAACATGATGAGAAATTAAGTAAGTAGTGCTTTGGCTCATCATAATAAGAAACATTGGCGCTGTTTTTATATTTATATGTTATATTTTATATTTGTGACAGAATATATTCGATTAGCATATAGGCATTTCAAGAAATAACACTGGTTCTCAAAAACTTCTCAAACAGTATTATTTACCGTATTAATGTTGGTGTTTAAATGCCATTGAATACCTAGTTCAGCTCTATGTAAATATAACGCATTATTATTATTATTATTTATATTAGCATACATTATGACGTGACAAAAACATGGTATTTTTTTAAGGAATCTTAGTATGGATAGTGAATCGCAGCTCCCATTTAATTAGCATATGACGGCAATACCTGGGTATTTTTTAAGTGCCTATAACAGTAGCATTAAAATTCCATAACTGCATGAATGCATATGGTGATGAGTTGATCAGGTATGTGGAGAATCTGTTATCAACATTATGAAAGAACATAGACAATCAACATGGGGAAATCTCACATTAAAATATGACACACACCGGTGTTTTGCCAGATTAGAAGTTAATCTACCGTATCATATTTTTACTCATTTTATTAATTTAATAACTGTATCATCTTTATGTCTCTTTTAATTCCTTGGTAACACTTTATAATAAGGTTCATTAGTTAATTTATTAACTAACATGAATTTACAATGAGCAATACATTTGTTACAGTATTTATTAATCTTCATTAATGTTAGTTAATAAAAATCCAGCTGTTCATTGTTTGTAATTAATGTTACAACCTTTGATTTTAATAATGTATTAGTAAATGTTGAGATCAATATTAACTGAGATTAATAAATGCTGTAGAAATATTGTTCATTCTTAGTTCATGTAACTTATTGTAAAGTGTTACCAATTTCTTTTATTCCTTTTATATATTTTCCTTGCTTTTATTTTGTGATTATTTTAATTAATTTTTGTGTAAAGCACTTTGAATTGTCATCGTATATAAAATATGCGATATAAATTAACCTTCCTGGCCTACACTGCAAAAAATGCTTTTTTTACTCAGTATTTTTGTCTTGTTTCCAGTCCAAATATCTAAAAATTCTTAAATCAAGATGCATTTACTAGATGAGTAAAATGAGATAAGATATTATGTCCTGTTTTCTGGAGGAATTAATCAAAATTAAGTGAGTTGATGCTTAAAAAAAGCAAAATTATCTGTCAATGGAGTAAGAAAAATAAACTTAATTCAAACAGAAACATTATTTTTCTTACTCCATTGGCTGGTAATTTTGCTAAATGTGTCGGTTGCTGGTTTGCTCCTCAGGGTTTGCGATGGCAGATACGGTTGTTGAGCTGACCAGAGTCCAGGATCTGGAGAATCATGTGTCCACCAGCATGTCTTCTTCAGCGTCCCGGCGAGGAGCGACCGTCAGCTTTCACAACATCAGCTATAACGTGAAGATGAAGAGCGGCTTGCTCTGCAAGAGGAAGGTCACGCCCAAGAACATCCTCATCGACCTCAAGTGAGTCCTACACGCTTCACATTATCTTTTTTTTATAATACAAATAGTCCTTGCATCAGGTGGTTACACACTAACATGTCAGGGACAATAAACAAACAAATTTGGAAAAATAAAACAAACAAGCAATGACAACAATAAAATAAAAATATTGATGCACCCACATAATCCGCAGATTTAGCCATTAAATTAGTAAAAGACTCCCACATGCTCTCCTTTCCTTAATAAAACAAATCCTTTCCAAACATTTGCATCTTTTACTTTATTGCATTATTGGAAATTGCATATTATTTCAAATATGGCAATATACCATATTTATGTTCCATTGCAATTAAATGGAAGAGAATATAAAAATAAATGGTGTGCAAAAAAATATACCATGGTATTTTTGAAAGCCCGATATAAACACCATTGTTTATGAATTTCAGCTTCCTGGTAAATATATCAAAATCAAAATACTGCTGGATTATTATATGAGACTTTATTATGGCAATAGCTTACCTCACAGTAATATTCAAATAGCGTGGTACATGATTATGGTAATCAAACAGTCACATGGTGGATATGTTCCAGCTGTAAACCACAGTATGTCTCGCATCGAAACTCAAACTTTAACAGTAGTGTGGAGTTACAATTGTGCAAAGATGATGCATGATTTTTGTTTGTGTTTTTGTAAGATTTTGTATGCATGATTTTTGTATGCATGTTTTTTGTTTGTTTGTATGTATGCATGTTTTTTGTTTGTTTGTATGTATGCATGTTTTTGTATGCATGTTTTTGTATGCATGTTTTGTATGCATGTTTTTTGTATGTTTTTGTATGCATGTTTTTGTATGCATGTTTTTGTATGCATGTTTTGTATGCATGTTTTTGTATGCATGTTTTGTATGCATGTTTTTTGTATGTTTTTGTATGCATGTTTTTGTATGCATGTTTTGTATGCATATTTTTGTATGCATGTTTTGTATGCATGTTTTTGTATGCATGTTTTGTATGCATGTTTTTGTATGCATGCTTTGTATGCATTTTTTTTGTATGTTTTTGTATGCATGTTTTTGTATGCATGTTTTTTGTATGTTTTTGTATGCATGTTTTGTATGCATGTTTTTGTATGCATGTTTTGTATGCATGTTTTTTATGCATGTTTTTGTGTTTTTGTATGTATGTTTTTGTATGCATGTTTTTGTATGCATGTTTTGTAGGCATGTTTTTTGTATGCATGTTTATGTATGCATGTTTTTGTATGCATGTTTTGTATGCATGTTTTTTATGCATGTTTTTGTGTTTTTGTATGCATGTTTTGTATGCATGTTTTTGTATGCATGTTTTGTATGCATGTTTTTTGTATGTTTTTGTATGCATGTTTTTGTATGCATGTTTTTGTATGCATGTTTTGTATGCATGTTTTTGTATGCATGTTTTGTATGCATGTTTTTTGTATGTTTTTGTATGCATGTTTTTGTATGCATGTTTTGTATGCATATTTTTGTATGCATGTTTTGTATGCATGTTTTTGTATGCATGTTTTGTATGCATGTTTTTGTATGCATGCTTTGTATGCATTTTTTTTGTATGTTTTTGTATGCATGTTTTTGTATGCATGTTTTTTGTATGTTTTTGTATGCATGTTTTGTATGCATGTTTTTGTATGCATGTTTTGTATGCATGTTTTTTATGCATGTTTTTGTGTTTTTGTATGTATGTTTTTGTATGCATGTTTTTGTATGCATGTTTTGTAGGCATGTTTTTTGTATGCATGTTTTTGTATGCATGTTTTTGTATGCATGTTTTGTATGCATGTTTTTTATGCATGTTTTTTGTGTTTTTGTATGCATGTTTTGTATGCATGTTGTGCTTTTGTATTTGTATGCATGTTTTTTGCGTTTTGTGTGTTTTTGTATGCATATTTTGTTGTTGAATGCATGTTTTTGTTTTTTTGTTTCCATGTTTTTTTGTATGTTTTTGTATGCATGTTTTTTTGTGTTTGTTTATGCATGCTTTTATTTGTTTATGTTGTTATATTAGTTGTGTAACGATACCCTCATGTAAAGATTTGATACATATCAGGATACTGAACTCACGATATGATATTATTGCAATACTTGCAATATAACATATGATAAAATTATTATTATTATATTATTATTATTATTATTTTTCATAAAAGGTTAACAAAAAAAATACTGTTAATCAAAATACTAAATTTGTGTGTGTAAATGAATAGGCTGGAAACCCAAATCACAGGACAATAGTGACACCAGAATAAAAATATTCATGACTTTGAAGATGAAAACAGAATTATTTTAGACAAATATGCTTTCACTCTTCACTGGCATATTTAAAATAATGTTTTTTTTTTACTTTTTACTGGGAACATTAGACATTTGGCATTATCAGGACACACAATTTTGTATGCATGTTTTAATTTTTTATATGCATATTGTTTTGTGTGTTTGTTTATGCATGCTTTTATTTTATGTTTTAGTATGCATGTTGTTTTTTTGTTGTATGTTGCATGCATGCATGTATTTTTTCTGCATGTTTTTATGTTTATTTTGTATGTTTTTGTATACAAGTTATGTTTTTATAGTAATACTATTTTTTTCAAGCTGCCTAGGCAAGTCATGTTTATTTCCATAGCACTTTACACAATTGAAATTGTTTCAAAACAGCTTCACAGTAACAAACATGAAAATGAACATCATAGTTTATGCAAACTTCATCAGATGTGAGACATAATGGCATTATCAGGCTGTGATTTATAGTTATGAGGATCATTGACGTGTCTCTTTAAAAGTGTTGAGATCAGTGTTGTGTTCTGGTGGCCAGCAGATCTCGTGTTCAAACTTGTTTTCTGCCTCTCTTTTCTTCTTCTGTTCTTCTGAAAGCCTGGAGTCAATGTGAACGATGGCACGTTTGGCCCTTGTGCGAACGAGTGAATGAATGTGATGGTACAGTAGTAACAGTTATTCCTGTGTTTTCATTCCTGGATTTGACGTGCTTTCAGAGGTCGCAGGTCTGAGAACATGTGGACGTGATGCGGGGTAATGTGCCGTGGAATTGTGTGATTGGGGAAACCACCAGGGAAGGCTTGTGTGAATTGAAGGAAGGAAGTATGGAGATGTTTCAACAAACTCCAGCAAAATGTGTCCTCGAAAATACATAAGCTTGAGTTCACTGCAAAAAAATGCTTTTCTTACTTAGTGTTTCTGTCTTGTTTCCAGTCCAAATATTTAGAAAAATAAAATACAGAAAAGTAAAATGCTTTAAGATACTATGTTCGTTTTCCGAGGGAATTAATAAAAATTAAGTGAGTTGATGCTTCAAAAAAGCAAAATTATCTGCCAATGGGGTTAGAAAAATAATCATAATTCAAACAGAAACATTCTTTTTCTTACTCCAGTGGCAGATAATTGTGCTCTTTTAAGAAAAAACTCTTAATTTTTATTTCCCAAGACTTAATATCGTATGGCCTTTTACTCATCTAGTAAATGCATCTTGATTTAAGAACTTTTTGATATTTGGACGGTAAACAAGACAAAAAGCATTTTCGCAGTGTAGAAACAGCATTTACATAGACAAACAGCAGCAGAAACATTGTTATCCAAGCACACACACACCCTGTGATGAACACACACACACTTTACACACGTGCATGTTTACCGAACACACACACCCACTTTCATATCCTGATGATCGGTGTTATGGGTTCACACCCCGCTGTGTCCAGGTCATTGTCCCACATGAAAGTCTCTGAGAACAATAGCTATGAACTTTCACACGGCCAAGAGAGAGCAACACAACTCAAGCTCAAACTCAAACTCATGCTCAAACTCAAGCTCAAACTCATGCTCAAATTCAATCTGAGGCTCAGGCTCAAGCTCAAGCTCAAGCTCAAACTCAATCTCAATCTCAGGCTCAAGCTCAAGCTCAAACTCATGCTCAAACTCAATCTCAGGCTCAAGCTCAAGCTCAAACTCATGCTCATGCTCATGCTCATGCTCATGCTCAAACTCAAACTCAATCACAATCTCAGGCTCAAGCTCAAACTCATGCTCAAGCTCAAACTCATGCTCAAACTCAATCTCAGGCTCAGGCTCAAGCTCAAACTCATGCTCAAACTCAATCTCAGGCTCAGGCTCAAGCTCAAACTCAATCTCAGGCTCAAGCTCAAACGCAATCTCAGGCTCAAGCTCAAGCTCAAACTCATGCTCAAACTCAATCTCAGGCTCAAGCTCAAACGCAATCTCAGGCTCAAGCTCAAGCTCAAACTCATGCTCAAGCTCAAACTCATGCTCAAACTCAATCTCAGGCTCAAGCTCAAACTCAATCTCAGGCTCAAGCTCAAACTCAATCTCAGGCTCAAGCTCAAGCTCAAGCTCAAACTCATACTCAATCTCAGGCTCAAGATCAAACTCAATCTCAGGCTCAAGCTCAAACTCATGCTCAAACTCAATCTCAGGCTCAAGCTCAAACGCAATCTCAGGCTCAGGCTCAAACTCAAGCTCAAGCTCAGGCTCAAGCTCAAACTGAATCTCAGGCTCAGGCTCAAGCTCAAACTCAAACTCAATCTCAGGCTCAATCTCAAACTCAAACTCAATCTCAGGCTCAAGCTCAAGCTCAGGCTCAGACTCAGACTCAGACTCAGACTCAAGCTCAAGCTCAAGCTCAAACTCAAGCTCAGACTCAGACTCAGACTCAAACTAAATCTCAGGCTCAATCTCAAACTCAAACTCAGGCTCAGGCTCAGGCTCAGACTTAGTAACTCAGACTCAGACTCAGCTCAGCTCAGGCTCAAACTCAAACTCAAACTCAGACTCAGACTCAGACTCAAGCTCAGACACAAGCTCAAGCTCAAGCTCAGGCTCAAGCTCAAGCTCAGGCTCAGGCTCAGGCTCAGGCTCAGGCTCAGGCTCAAGCTCAACACAACTTTACTTCAGTGTTTCAGTGTTAGATTGTAAGGGTTTGCTTCTGGACTCTTGCACTGCTGTCAGATAACAGTCAATCACAGATATAAATCTCTAACAGTCAGTCTGAATAAATCTGTCTGTCAGACGGCCTTCATTTCTCTTCCAAAATCACTGGTTTTCACAGTCATTCACAGTCGATTTACACTCCAAGAAACCTTAGTACTTTTTTTGGGGAAAATTAAAATTGAAATTAAGCGTATTTTTAGCACTCCTAATTTGCAATTTATTTTATTTTTATATTTATCCCTAAAATGTTCAATAACAATGCAAAAAAAATCGCATTCTCATCACTGTAATACAATAATTAAAATAATCTTGTCAGAACACAATTTTCTTATAATGCAGTATATTAATATTTTAATATATTATTTAATATAATTATATATTATATTTATATCTCAATATTTTATTACAATTATTTATGATTTTCCCCCTTAATGTTTTCACAAAAAATGTTTCTTAAAATTGACATATTCAATACAGCAGAAACTATTATCTTATAATTTCAGAATTGTACATTATGAATTGTAAGTTTTCTAAATGTTCTTTTTAAAAACTTAATAAAATCGTTTAACTTAATTTTAGTAATTTAAAATAACTCTTTTGAGTTTTCCACTGTAAGAGAGTGAATCGTTCTGCAGATTTTCCCATGTTCGACCCTTGTACACTATTCCTGTGTTTACTGTCAGCTCATCCCAGTGATCATTAACCCGTGTGTGTGTGTGTGTGTGTGTGTGTGTGTGTGTGTGTGTGTGTGTGTGTGTGTGTGTGTGTGTGTGTGTGTGTGTGTGTGTGTGTGTGTGTGTGTGTGTGTGTGTGTGTGTGCTGGTTGTATAAGTGCTGATGTTTATTTCCTCATCTGAACTTGATATAATCTGTATTGATCAGACATGCCCTCACTATCGTCAGGGTGTTTCCTCCAGTAACTCATTATGAGGGAATATTAATTATGACACGTTACATTCATCTGGTGTTTGTTAGTGATTTGCAGCTTGATATAGTAGATTAAAATATTAATATTAAAATATGCTGGTCTCCCAAAAATAAACTGCATTTCACTGCATGCGGCTCATCCAATCAGAATCCTGTGTGTGTTTGGCTTTATATTTGTTTTTATTTAATTATATAATGATGATGAAGAAGAAAATGAGGTGATGATAATTATTACATAATTCTGTATGTTGTTTTCTCTAGTGGCATCATGAAGCCGGGACTGAATGCCATATTAGGAGCGACCGGGAGCGGGAAATCATCGTAAGATTTATCTTATATTGTGAAATATTATTATATTGTAAATCAGCTGTTTTCTATGTGAATATATAGTAAAGTGTAATTTATTCCTGTGATCAAAGCTGAATTTATCATCATTACTCCAGTCTTCAGTGTCACATGATCCTTCAGAAATCACTATAATATGATGATCTGATGCTCAAGAAACATTTATGATTATTATCAGTGTTAGAAACATTTTTGCTGCTTTATATTTTTGAAAACTGAGATACTCAAAAAAAAAAAAACTTTTGATCAATTTGAATGCATCTTTGCTGAATAATAATATTAATTTCTTAACAGATATATATATATATATATATATATATATATATATATATATATATATATATATATATATATATATATATATATATATATATATATAATTAATTGGTCTAAAGTTATTTAGCAGTAGTTGGTAAGATCGCTACATATGAAGATGTTTTAATGCTTCATATTTCTGTGATATAGTATATATTAAACGGTGTATTATCAGTTGTTTAGTTATTAGTTCTCTACATATGTGCACTCCTCTGATTGTAAAGACGTCCACCGAAGGCAAGAACCCAATGCAGCATTTATTTACTAATAATCAAAACGTGATCAAACACACACTGCAAAAAATAATTTTTGTCTTGTTTCCAGTCCAAATATCTAAAAATACTTAAATCAAGATGCATTTATTAGATGAGTAAAATGACATAAGATGTTATGTCCTGTTTTCTGATCAAAAAAACAAAAAAAACAATTAGGTGAGTTTTTGCTTAACAAGCTAAATTATCTGGCAATGAGGTAAGAAAAATAATGCTGTTTTTGTTTGAATTAAGATTAGTTTAATTAGATTTTTTCTTACCCCAATGGTTCTTAATTTAGCTTAAGAATTTCACTTCAGAAATTCCTCATGTTATTTTACTCATCTAGTAAATTGCATCTTGATTTAAGAATGTTTGGATATTTGGACTGGAAACAAGACAAAAATATTAATTAAGGAAAGCTTTTTTTTTGCAGTATAAAACAATGGCATGGCATGAACTCAAAACATGGACAAGAATAGAACACTTCCCAACAGTGGTTAAACAAACAATCCTTGACAAACACACTCGAGGGCTTAAATAATACTCACGACTAATGACTAGACAATGGACACCTGTGAACATAATCAAGACAGTCAACCAATCAGAACATGAGACACAAGACAACACATGGCAGGATCACATGACTAAACCAAGGGATCACAACATGGCTAAACCAGGGGATCACATGACTAAACCAGGGGATCGCATGACTAAACCAGGGGATCACATGATTAAACCAGGGATCGCGTGACTAAACCAGGGGATCGCGTGACTAAACCAGGGGATCGCGTGACTAAACCAGGGGATCGCGTGACTAAACCAGGGGATCGCGTGACTAAACCAGGGGATCGCGTGACTAAAACAGGGGATCGCGTGAATAAAACAGGGGATTGCGTGACTAAACCAGGGGATAGCGTGACTAAAACAGGGGATCGCGTGACTAAACCAGGGGATCGCGGGACTAAACCAGGGGATCGCGTGACTAAAACAGGGGATCGCGTGACTAAACCAGGGGATCGCGTGACTAAACCAGGGGATCGCGTGACTAAAACAGGGGATCGCATGACTAAACCAGGGATCGCGTGACTAAAACAGGGGATCGCATGACTAAACCAGGGGATCGCGTGACTAAAACAGGGGATCGCATGACTAAACCAGGGGATCGCGTGACTAAAAACAGGGGATCGCATGACTAAACCAGGGGATCGCGTGACTAAAACAGGGGATCGCGTGACTAAACCAGGGATCGCGTGACTAAACCAGGGGATCGCGTGACTAAACCAGGGGATCGCGTGACTAAAACAGGGGATCGCATGACTAAACCAGGGGATCGCGTGACTAAACCAGGGGATCACATGACTAAACCAGGGGATCGCGTGACTAAACCAGGGGATCACATGACTAAAACAGGGGATCGCATGACTAAATCAGGGGATCGCGTGACTAAACCAGGGGATCGCGTGACTAAACCAGGGGATCACATGACTAAACCAGGGGATCGCGTGATTAAACCAGGGGATCGCGTGACTAAAACAGGGGATCGCATGACTAAACCAGGGGATCGCGTGACTAAACCAGGGGATCGCGTGACTAAACCAGGGGATCGCGTGACTAAAACAGGGGATCGCGTGCCTAACCCAGGTGATCGCGTGACTAAACCAGGGGATCGCGTGACTAAAACAGGGGATCGCGTGACTAAAACAGGGGATTGCATGACTAAACCAGGGGATCGCGTGATTAAACCAGGGGATCGCGTGATTAAACCAGGGGATTACAGGGGATCACATGACTAAACCAGGGGATCGCGTGACTAAACCAGGGGATCGCGTGACTAAAACAGGGGATCGCATGACTAAACCAGGGGATCGCGTGATTAAACCAGGGGATCGCGTGACTAAACCAGGGGATTACAGGAGATCACATGACTAAACCAGGGGATCGCGTGACTAAACCAGGGGATCGCGTGACTAAACCAGGGGATCGCGTGACTAAACCAGGGGATCGCGTGACTAAACCAGGGGACCGCGTGACTAAAACAGGGGATCGCGTGACTAAACCAGGTGATCGCGTGACTAAACCAGGGGATCGCGTGACTAAAACAGGGGATCGCATGACTACACCAGGGGATCGCGTGACTAAACCAGGGGATCGCGTGACTAAACCAGGGGATCGCATGACTAAACCAGGGGATCGCGTGACTAAACCAGGGGATCGCGTGACTAAACCAGGGGATCACATGACTAAACCAGGGGATCGCGTGATTAAACCAGGGGATCGCGTGACTAAAACAGGGGATCGCATGACTAAACCAGGGGATCGCGTGATTAAACCAGGGTATCGCGTGACTAAACCAGGGGATTACAGGGGATCACATGACTAAACCAGGGGATCGCGTGACTAAACCAGGGGATCGCGTGACTAAACCAGGGGATCGCGTGACTAAACCAGGGGATCGCGTGACTAAACCAGGGGATCGCGTGACTAAAACAGGGGATCGCGTGACTAAAACAGGGGATCGCGTGACTAAACCAGGTGATCGCGTGACTAAACCAGGGGATCGCGTGACTAAAATAGGGGATCGCATGACTACACCAGGGGATCACGTGACTAAACCAGGGGATCGCGTGACTAAACCAGGGGATCACATGACTAAAACAGGGGATCACAGGGGATCACATGACTAAACCATAAGATCACATGACTAAACCAGGGGATCGCGTGACTAAACCAGGGGATCGCGTGACTAAACCAGGGAATTGCGTGACTAAACCAGGGGATTGCGTGACTAAACCAGGGGATCGCGTGACTTAAACAGGGGATCGCGTGACTAAACCAGGTGATCGCGTGACTAAACCAGGGGATCGCGTGACTAAACCAGGGGATCGCGTGACTAAACCAGGGGATTGTGTGACTAAACCAGGGGATCGCGTGACTAAAACAGGGGATCGCGTGACTAAACCAGGTGATCACGTGACTAAACCAGGGGATCGCGTGACTAAACCAGGGGATCGCGTGACTAAACCAGGGGATCGCGTGACTAAACCAGGGGATCGCGTGACTAAAACAGGGGATCGCGTGCAGGGTTCTAAATTAACTTTTTTGATCACCAGCCAATGTGGCTGGTAACTTTCTAAAGTTACCAGCCAATCAGAATTTCCACTAGCCAAATTTTTTTCCGGTGAAAAAAAGATAAATTATGAGTGCCACTGAATGCATTTGATCATTTTATTAACATTGTTGGCATGGAAAACACATATAAAATACAATACAACACAGAAAGTGCAAACATTTCATTTCAAGTTTGGGATCTATCTATCTATCTATCTATCTATCTATCTATCTATCTATCTATCTATCTATCTATTAGGGATGTGCACGAATATTCAAATTTTCGATCTGTAATTATTATTCAAAAAAATAAAATACTATTCGAATTTTTTTTTTCACAGTTATAATTAATTGCACTTGGTGGAGCTGTGTTTAACAAGTGGATTATTTGTATTTGATCACATAATGTTGTTGTCTGCCTCGCGAAGTTTGCTTAGATGAAAATGATAGCCTATTAAAAAATGGAATTACTTTTAATCAATTATTAATTAAACTGAGTTATCATAATATCACCACCACAATGAGAAATCACATGAAATCCAAAGAAACAGCAGTCGATTGATTAAGCAGCTATCCATCACTGCATTAACGACTGCAGGTAAGCAGCTGTACCCCGATGGAATCGTGATACGAGATGATACCTTCTGGTAGCAAAATGATTTTGAGGGAGACAGGTTTAAGCACAGAAAACGCAAAGTGCTGTCACTTTGCACACAAACACACGCGCGCGTCTCTGCAACGTCTGTCAGCGCAGCGCGTTTTCTCACTCAAGCATGATATATTTTTTTCTCAACTTGAACGTGAAACAATATAAACACGATAATCATATACTGACTCGAGTATGTACGTTCTGTAGGCTACGATAATTGCGCGTCTGCTTTTTTTTGTTGCGTTTTTTCCCCGTCCACGCTGCTTGAGCTTAAATGCTTTTGTTTATATTTTTTGTTTACACATATTGTTTAATGTTTTCAACTAAAAGAAAACCTTAAGATATATAGTAAGCTTGTTGTGTATATTGCCTAATGTATTTGTTCAGAAATAATGACAAAAACCTTAAACTTAAAAAAATAACGTATCCTAACTCTTGTTAAACAACATTTAAATTTAAACCAGAAGTCTGTCCCAACCACTGCCGCATTTAGTTAAATCTTAACTTTTTACTTTACTTTACTTGGTCCCTCCTCTTTCAGTCTATGCTCCCTGCTCTGGCTCCGTTCGTTCTTCGTCTTCCTTGTGTTTTCTGGTGGATGCTCCGTTCGTTTCCATGATCATTTTTCGCGCTGGTTTCACTGCAAACTGCGCGCAGCCAATGGGCGTATGAAACGTCATCACGTAGCATTACGGCACAGTGTTCATGGGAAATGTAGGAAGTACTGCCAGGGGGATAAATGACCGAGAACAGAACCTTATGCATCACCGGCCAAACTGGCTAGTAAGTTTTTATTAACACCCGGCAAAACGAATTTTTACCCGCATTTGGCGGGTTGGCGGGTGTTAATTTAGAACTCTGATCGCGTGACTAAACCAGGTGATCGCGTGACTAAACCAGGGGATCGCGTGACTAAAACAGGGGATCGCGTGACTAAACCAGGGGATCGCGTGACTAAACCAGAGGATCACATGACTAAAACAGGGGATCACAGGGGATCACATGACTAAACCAGGGGATCACAGGGGATCACATGACTAAACCAGGGGATCGCGTGACTAAAACTGTGGATCGCGTGACTAAACCAGGGGATCGTGTGACTAAACCAGGGGATCGCGTAACTAAACCAGGGGATCGCGTGACTAAACCAGGGGATCGCGTGACTAAACCAGGGGATTGCGTGACTAAACCAGGGGATCGCGTGACTAAACCAGGGGATCGCGTGACTAAACCAGGGGATCGCGTGACTAAAACCAGTAATCGCATGACTAAACCAGGGGATCGCGTGACTAAACCAGGGGATCGCGTGACTAAAACAGGGGATCGTGTGACTAAACCAGGGGATCGCGTGACTAAACCAGGGGATCGCGTGACTAAACCAGGGGATCACAGGGGATCACATGACTAAACCAGGGGATCACAGGGGATCACATGACTAAACCAGGGGATCACAGGGATCACATGACTAAACCATAAGATCACATGACTAAACCAGGGGATCGCGTGACTAAACCAGGGGATCGCGTGACTAAACCTGGGGATCGTGTGACTAAAACAGGGGATCGCGTGACTAAACCAGGGGATCGCGTGACTAAACCAGGGGATCGCGTGACTAAACCAGTAATCGCATGACTAAACCAGGGGATCGCGTGACTAAACCAGGGGATCGCGTGACTAAAACAGGGGATCGTGTGACTAAACCAGGGGATCGCGTGACTAAACCAGGGGATCGCGTGACTAAACCAGGGGATCACAGGGGATCACATGACTAAACCAGGGGATCACAGGGGATCACATGACTAAACCAGGGGATCACAGGGATCACATGACTAAACCATAAGATCACATGACTATACCAGGGGATCGCGTGACTAAACCAGGGGATCGCGTGACTAAACCAGGGGATCGCGTGACTAAACCTGGGGATCGTGTGACTAAAACAGGGGATCGCGTGACTAAAACAGGGGATCACATGACTAAACCAGGGGATCACGTGACTAAACCAGGGGATCACATGACTAAAACAGGGGATCGCATGACTGAACCAGGGGATCACATGACTAAAACAGGGGATCACAGGGGATCACATGACTAAACCAGGGGATCACATGACTAAAACAGGGGATCACATGGGATCACATGACTAAACCAGTGATCGCGTGACTAAACCAGGGGATCGCGTGACTAAACCACGGGATCGCGTGACTAAACCAGGGGATCGTGTGACTAAACCAGGGGATCGCGTGACTAAACCAGGGGATCACGTGACTAAAACAGGGGATCGCGTGACTAAACCAGGGGATCGCGTGACTAGCACCTGCATCTGTCTTTGAAGTCAAGTCATATATATTCGTGAAAAGGTTGTCGTTTCCAAGCAAAGCGAAATATTTGTCGTTTCATCCATTTAACGCGTTTAGGGTATTTACCATAAATGGTGTCAGTGCTGGTCAGCATTACACAGCGCGAGGAAGCCGTGGGGGAAAGCAGCGAGTCACGCATTGAATCAATGCCATTGGTCTCTATGAGTGAAGCATTGCTTCAGCTTTGCCCAAAAGTGAAGCATTGCTGGCCAGCTGAGCCTTGAAAAGTGGAGCTCAAAGTTAAAAAATAATTAACACCTTGTTTCATTATATCTATCATTTAAGGAATCCGCCTTTTGAACGTTTTCGTTGAATGAACGGTTTAATGACTCACTCAAAGACAGTCCGTTGGCGTAACAATGTGCGCGCTGAGTGACAGACTTTCAATGCGCAGAGACGCTGTTTAGTTTCGGTTACATTGTTTTTGTGTATGCTGACCACATCATAACACGTATTTATATAGCAACAAATAATAGTAAATAAATATAAATAAATAAATGGCGGTAATACCGCATATCGCGCTATTGAGCCACTCAAAATTGCCGCAAGGGAAATTCCTTCCCGCGACAGCCCTACGCGTGACTAAAACAGGGGATCGCATGACTAAACCAGGGGATCGCGTGACTAAACCAGGGGATCGCGTGACTAAACCAGGGAATCACATGACTAAAACAGGGGATCACAGGGGATCACATGACTAAACCAGGGGATCACAGGGGATCACATGACTAAACCAGGGGATCACGTGACTAAACCAGGGGATCGCATGACTAAACCAGGGGATCGCGTGACTAAACCAGGGGATCGCGTGACTAAACCAGGGGATAGCGTGACTAAACCAGGGGATAGCGTGACTAAACCAGGGGATCGCGTGACTAAACCAGGGGATCGCGTGACTAAACCAGGGGATCGCGTGACTAAACCAGGGGATCACGTGACTAAAACAGGGGATCGCGTGACTAAACCAGGGGATCGCGCGACTAAACCAGGGGATCGCGTGACTAAACCAGGGGATCGCGTGACTAAACCAGTGATCGCGTGACTAAACCAGGGGATCGCGTGACTAAACCAGGGTATCGTGTGACTAAACCAGGGGATCGCGTGACTAAACCAGGGGATCGCGTGACTAAACCAGGGGATCACAGGGGATCACATGACTAAACCAGGGGATCATCACATGACTAAAACAGGGGATCACATGGGATCACATGACTAAACCAGTGATCGCGTGACTAAACCATGGGATCGCGTGACTAAACCAGGGGATCGCGTGACTAAACCAGGGGATCGCGTGACTAAACCAGGGGATCGCGTGAATAAAACAGGGGATCGCGTGACTAAACCAGGGGATCGCGTGACTAAACCAGGGGATCGCGTGACTAAACCAGGGGATCGCGTGAATAAAACTGGGGATCGCGTGACTAAACCAGGGGATCGCGTGACTAAACCAGGGGATCGCGTGACTAAACCAGGGGATTGCGTGAATAAAACAGGGGATCGCGTGACTAAACCAGGGGATCGCGTGACTAAACCAGGGGATCGCGTGACTAAAACAGGGGATCGCGTGACTAAAACAGGGGATCGCGTGACTAAACCAGGGGACCGCGTGACTAAACCAGTGATCGCGTGACTAAACCATGGGATCGCGTGACTAAACCAGGGGATCGCGTGAATAAACCAGGGGATCGCGTGACTAAACCAGGGGATCGCGTGACTAAACCAGGGGATCGCGTGACTAAAACAGGGGATCGCGTGACTAAACCAGGGGATTGCGTGAATAAAACAGGGGATCGCGTGACTAAACCAGTGATCGCGTGACTAAACCATGGGATCGCGTGACTAAACCAGGGGATCGCGTGACTAAACCAGGGGATCGCGTGAATAAACCAGGGGATCGCGTGACTAAACCAGGGGATCGCGTGACTAAACCAGGGGATCGCGTGACTAAACCAGGGGATTGCGTGAATAAAACAGGGGATCGCGTGACTAAACCAGGGGATCGCGTGACTAAACCAGGGGATCGCGTGACTAAACCAGGGGATCGCGTGACTAAACCAGGGGATCGCGTGACTAAAACAGGGGATCGCGTGACTAAACCAGGGGATCGCGTGACTAAACCAGGGGATCGCGTGACTAAAACAGGGGATCGCGTGACTAAACCAGGGGATCGCGTGACTAAACCAGGGGATCGCGTGACAGAGTCCTGACCCAAAACAAGACGTGCCGCTGATGTTGTTTAAATGTTTAATGAAGGTTCCTGGATGTTCTGGCGGCTCGTAAGGATCCCGCTGGTCTCTCCGGAGAGGTTCTTATAGATGGAGCTCCTCAACCACCAAACTTCAAGTGTCTGTCGGGATATGTAGTGCAGGTATAAACTCACACAACTCACACACACATGCTATTATATAGCACTTACAAACAATCAATGCAGTTCACTGCAAAAAATGCTTTTCTTACTTAATATTTTGGTCTTGTTTCCAAAATCAAGCAGATGCATTAAATAGGGTGCCCATATTTTGATTACGGAAAACCAGGACACTCGGCCCGGCAAACAGATACTCAAACGATACTCGAAGTTTACTCAAAGTTGCCTTATTAATTTCAATACATTTAAAGTAGGCTATGCCTCCTCTGTGTGGATAGAAAATGTTTATATTACAAGACACAAATTCAGATAGGCTTCTCAGAGGTTACTCAACATGTTTTATTATGACAGGTTTCAAAAATAATGAATGAAATAATGATAGAAATAATGTCTCTTCTGTATTAGAAAAATAAATATATAAATAATAAATAACTAAAAGAAATTACCTCCAAATTGAACAAAAATAGCTCTCACAAACTTACAAAAAATGAACTAACAAAATATATTTATATCTTTAGTTTTCCTCCTCTTTATCCTGTTTTTCTTCCTCATCCTCCTTGTTTGCCCATCTATATTTTGCTGTAGAGCTGATGTTTCCCAGCAGTTTTTTGGTCACCGTAGCATTAAATCAAGATGCATTTACTAAAGCTAAAACATTAAAATGACATAAGATATTAAGTCTTGTTTTCTGGGGTGTTTTTACTTAAGAAAAAGCTAAATTATCTTCCAATGGAGAAAGAAAAATAATGTTGTTTCTGTTTGAAATAGAATTATTTTTCTTTCCCCATTGGCAGATAATTTTGCTTTTTTTAAGCAAAAACTCACTTTTTATTTATTTCCCCAGAAAACAGGAGATAAAATCTTATGTAATTTTACTACTTTTGTAAATGCATCTTGATTTAAGAATATTTGGATATTTGGACTGGAAACAATACTTTTTTGCAGTGCTCAAAGTGCTTTACAGTCACACACAAAAAAGAAGAATACAATAGATAGTACACCCAGTAAAATACAAGAATAAGAATAAAGTTTATAAGGATTAATTAAGGCCTACAATAACTAAAAATGAAGAAAACATATGAAATAAAAAGCATTGTATATTACAGGAAGGCCAGACTAAAGAAATATGTTTTTAATTTAGACTTAAAACTATTACTATTTTCAGCCAATGGCGTAAGAAAAATAATCTTAATTCAAACAGAAACAACATTATTTTTATTACTCCATTAGCAGATAATTTTGCTTGTTTTAAGCATCAACTCACTTAATTTTTATTTATTTCCCCAGAAAACAAGACGTAATATCTTATGTCATTTTAGTACTTTAGTAAATGCGTCTTGATTTAAGAAATGTTTGATATTTGGACTGGAAACAAGACAAAAATACTGAGAACGACAAGCATTTTTTCTGAGGAATCATTCATGTCTCAAGCACAATTGCTCAACTTTAATACCAATGCTTGACTCTAAAACTGACTTCAGCATTTAAAAGAGAAAGTTAAACTTGTTTTCTGTACAACACGTGTCATGACTAAGGGATTTGTGAGATTGCTGACTCAGATTAGAGTAGTAGGAGTGTAACTTTCGTGCAGTTTAGTTTATTTTCCTTCCATACACACTTAAAAATAAAGGATCTTAATTGGCATTGCATTGATGGTTCCATGAAGTTTTTAATGTTGCCCAGACAGCAACATGTGGATTTAACGCGTAGCAGATGTGGGACACTAATTAGCTGTCTGGGTGTTTATATGTGGTGTTTTTAATATGCTTTAAGACAAACCATGTGTAAATTCATAAGTCGACAGCATTGCTGAGTATTTTCTGCTTAAAACTGCAGTGAACCAAAGACAGTCTCAAAAACACGCTTTGAAATCGCTGGTGTTTCTGACGTCACAAACTACCTTTTAACCAATCAGATCAACGTGTGATCGTCAACCAGTGGATCTCTGAGTGAGTGAGTGAGTGAGTGAGTGAGTTGCGTATTCATAATACCGTCACAATCATGTGACCAAACCCTCAGTGAGAGGGCGGAGATGGCAAACGGGAACATGTTTTTTGTGACATTAGCAACACATTATTAGCTGTTCGATAACGTAGACAAGAAAAAGGCTAATCATATTAATTAATGTCATGCACTCGACTTGTAAACAAACCTGTAGAATTCGCTCTTAATCTTCTGAATAAGTTTCTGGTTCAAACATATATGATTGAATTAAACCAAACAAAAAATTAAACATTGTGTAGTGTTTACTACAGTGAAGTTGAGCGAGTGAATCAGGTAATCCGTGTTGCTGTGAGTGAGTGGAGGCGGGGCTAATTTGCATATTCATGAGTCCGCTCATACTAAATAAGGCAAGGGTGTCGAGTTACATTCATATTTTAAGGCATGAAGAAGTTAAAAATTTCAAATTTATTTGTAAAAACAACCACAGTTGACCAAAGTGCTTAACAATGTCAGGATACACACAAATAAACAAACAAAAAATAAATAATTTTCACTGGAAAAAAAAAACGTTTAAATATGTCATTTTGAGTATCAAAGATGAGTTTTAAGGAATTAGATTGTTGACTGCAGATGAACTTACGATAGATTGCTTTAAAGCGGCAGCTTTGCCATATTTTAAATGTTTAAAAGTGTAAGTACAGTGTAATTGAGTTACTATAAGATCTGTTTTCTTCTGGAATCTGAATTCCTCTTAATCTAATAACTCTTTAATCTAATCTCAAATCATGTCACAAGACTTCCGTCTAAAAGTGTGTGTTCAGAAAGTGCTCAGTCACGGTTTAAACACTCTGTGTGTGTGTGTGTCAGGATGATGTGGTCATGGGGACGCTGACCGTGCGGGAGAATCTGCGTTTCTCAGCCGCTTTACGGCTCCCGAAGACGATCAAACAACGAGAGAAAGATGAGAAGGTGGAGAGACTCATCCAGGAGCTCGGCTTGAGCAAAGTGGCAGATTCACGGGTAACACACAACACACACTTCAGGAGTTATAATCATTATACCATAAAAATACGTGTGTGTGTGTGTGTGTGTGTGTGTGTGTGTGTGTGTGTGTGTGTGTGTGGGAGTTGGAGTGTGGAGTAAGTGTGTGTGTGGGAGTGGGAGTAAGTGTGTGTGTGGGAGTGGGAGTGGGAGTAAGTGTGTGTGTGGGAATGGAGTGGGAGTAAGTGTGTGTGTGGGAGTGGGAGTGGGAGTAAGTGTGTGTGTGAGTTTGATTGTGGTGATCTGTCATTTAGTGATGGGAAATATAAGTAATTTAACAAAGTCAGTGTTGTAGTTGCTGATTGTGTTCAGAGGGCATGGCTTTGACTCACAGCTGCTCTGATTGGCTGGTTCACAGGTGGGCACGCAGCTGATTCGTGGAGTTTCGGGAGGAGAGAGGAAGAGGACGAACATCGGCATGGAGTTGATCATCGATCCATCAGTGCTTTTCCTGGACGAACCGACAACAGGCCTCGATGCCAGCACTGCCAACTCTGTCCTCTTGCTGCTGAAGAAGTGTGTAAACACACACTCACTCACTCACTCACACACACACTTCCACACTAACCCTAACAAATAAGAAATTTTAGGGAAAGAATGTTACTTTTAAACACGATACTAAACCACCAGTAGGTGGCGGCAGGTGACCGTCTTAATGAGTGAGTCATTGAGTCATTCATTCAAACGATTCGTTCAAATGACTGATTCATTCAAGAATGTGGCAGTTGTTTATGAAGGAGTCATTGAATCTGTGACTCAAATGATTAGTTTACATTTACATTTATTCATTTAGCAGACGCTTTTATCCAAAGCGACTTACAAATGAGAACAATAGAAGCAGTTAAACTTACAGTAGGACGACAATATGTAAGTGCTATGACCCAGCTATGACCCAGTTTTTCTTCCCAGTTTAGTCTAACATAGTATATGTACAAAAAATATATATATAAATGGATATAGAAGAGATGGTGTTAGTAAATAATGGATCAAGTGTTCCATAAAAAGATGCGTCTTCAGGCGTTTCTTGAAAATGGCTACGGACTGAGCAGCTCTGGTTAAGTTGGGCAGGTCATTCCTCCAGCAGGAAACAGTCCAGGTGAAGGTCCGATAAAGAGATTTTGTCATTTTGAGATGATGCACCACAAAGTCATGTTTCTGAATGAGAGATCCTAGTAGGATGAAGAAGAGAAGCGGTCCCAGCACTGAGCCCTGAGGCACTCCAGTAGCTAGATGATAGCAGTGATAGGAAAAGCCATGCTTCTGAATGACAGATCCCAGTGATGACATGTAGATGGAGAAGAGAAGCGGTCCCAGCACTGAGCCCTGAGGCACTCCAGTAGCTAGACGATAGCAGTGATAGCAAAAGCCATGTTTCTGAATGACAGATCCCAGTGATGACATGTAGATGGAGAAGAGAAGCAGTCCCAGCACTGAGCCCTGAGGCATTCCAGTAGCTAGACGATAGCAGTGATAGCAAAAGCCATGTTTCTGAATGACAGATCCCAGTGATGACATGTAGATGGAGAAGAGAAGCGGTCCCAGCACTGAGCCCTGAGGCATTCCAGTAACTAGATGATAGCAGTGATAGGAAAAGCCATGTTTCTGAATGACAGATCCCAGTGATGACATGTAGATAGAGAAGAGAAGCGGTCCCAGCACTGAGCCCTGAGGCATTCCAGTAGCTAGACGATAGCAGTGATAGCAAAAGCCATGTTTCTGAATGACAGATCCCAGTGATGACATGTAGATGGAGAAGAGAAGCGGTCCCAGCACTGAGCCCTGAGGCATTCCAGTAGCTAGATGGTAGCAGTGATAGGAAAAGTCATGTTTCTGAATGACAGATGGGATGTTGATGAAGAAGTGAAGCGGTCCCAGCACTGAGCCCTGAGGCACTCCAGTAACTAGATGATAGCAGTGATAGGAAAAGCCATGTTTCTGAATGAGAGATGATAGTGATGACATGTAGATGGAGAAGAGAAGTGGTCCCAGCACTGAGCCCTGAGGCACTCCAGTAGCTAGATGATAGCAGTGATAGGAAAAGCCATGTTTCTGAATGAGAGATGATAGTGATGACATGTTGATGAAGAAGAGAAGCGGTCCCAGCACTGAGCCCTGAGGCACTCCAGTAGCTAGATGATAGCAGTGATAGGAAAAGCCATGTTTCTGAATGAGAGATGATAGTGATGACATGTTGATGAAGAAGAGAAGCGGTCCCAGCACTGAGCCCCGAGGCACTCCAGTAGCTAGATGATAGCAGTGATAGGAAAAGCCATGTTTCTGAATGAGAGATGATAGTGATGACATGTTGATGAAGAAGAGAAGTGGTCCCAGCACTGAGCCCTGAGGCACTCCAGTAGCTAGATGATAGCAGTGATAGGAAAAGCCATGTTTCTGAATGAGAGATGATAGTGATGACATGTTGATGAAGAAGAGAAGCGGTCCCAGCACTGAGCCCTGAGGCACTCCAGTAACTAGATGATAGCAGTGATAGGAAAAGCCATGTTTCTGAATGAGAGATGCTAGTGATGACATGTAGATGGAGAAGAGAAACGGTCCCAGCACTGAGCCCTGAGGCACTCCAGTAGCTAGATGATAGCAGTGATAGGAAAAGCCATGTTTCTGAATGAGAGATGATAGTGATGACATGTTGATGAAGAAGAGAAGTGGTCCCAGCACTGAGCCCTGAGGCACTCCAGTAGCTAGATGATAGCAGTGATAGGAAAAGCCATGTTTCTGAATGAGAGATGATAGTGATGACATGTAGATGGAGAAGAGAAGTGGTCCCAGCACTGAGCCCTGAGGCACTCCAGTTGATAGATGTCAGTTTGTTGTTTGGAAAATTGACTGCTGATGGTGTTTGTTTTATTTATGAAGAATGTGGCAAAATCATAAGTTATTACCTCCGGGTGATGGAGGAGGATTGAGAAGAGAGGAGAAGGTTTTGAAAAGCATGCGAGAGTCAGAAGAATTGTTAATTTAGTTGTTATAGTAAGTTTAAAGCGCTGAATATTCAGTACGGAAACACGGTTGAATGTTGCTGTGAGATGCAATATGGTTCTGCTGTGATGTTTGTTTGGAACTTATTTTTGCTGAAAATAACAAAAACAGAACAAAAACAGTCAATATTGTGTCTAAAATGTGACTTAATATTAACTTGTTTTTTTTTACTGTTGTATGAATTCAGTGTCATTTTCAATCATGATGGCATTCAGAAAACAGCACTCTTGGTTGTGTAATGTTGCTTAACTTTGAAATTAATTTTTGATATGTTTTAGCTTACCTCAAGGGCATCCAAGATGTAGGTGTCTTTGTGTCCACAGTATTTTCAATTTTTTTTGATATTTTTAGGTCAAAACCGTTCTTGTCTGTCAGTCATATAATGCAGGTCTATGGGGTCCACCTCAAAGAGCATACACAGAGAAGTCCAAATTAAACATGATTTAATGACTCGTAAATGTAAGTACACATTGATGGCCTAAGACATAGACCTGCATTATATGACTGACAGACAAGAACGGTTTGACCTAAAAATATCAAAATTGAAAATACTGTGGAAACAAAGACACCTACATCTTGGATGCCCTTGAGGTAAGCTAAAACATATCAAAAATTAATTTCAAAGCGAACTATCCCTTTAACTGTATCATATGTTATAAATGTAAAAAAAGCGAGTATGAGTGTGAAAGTGTAAAAGTGTGAGAGTGTGAACAAACAGACTGTCTTTTAAGCATGCGTGTCTGTGATTTAAAAAAAAAATTGTGTACTGTAAATAAGTGAGTGTGTGTGTGTGTGTGTTTTGAGATGAACATAAACAGATATTCTGTCTTTTAAGTGTGCGTGTGACGTGTCTGTGTGTGATTTGTTTTGTGTGAGTAAGTGTGTGTGTTTTGAGATGAACATAAACAGACATTCTGTCTTTAAAGCGTGTGTTTGTGTGTGTGTGTTCAGAATGGCTCGCAGCGGTCGCACCATCATCCTCTCCATCCATCAGCCGCGCTACTCGATCTACCGTCTGTTCGACAGCCTGACGCTCCTGGTGGCAGGAAAAATGGTGTATCACGGGCCAGCTCAGGACGCCCTGCAGTACTTCAGTGAGATCGGTGAGAACACACACACACACACACGCACGCACACACACACACACACACACACACACCACACACACACACACACACACACACACACACACACACACACACACACACACACACACACACACACACACATACACACACACACACACACACACACACACACACACACACACTCATGTCTTCTGTTTGTGTGTAAGGATACACCTGTGAACCTCATAACAACCCTGCTGATTTCTTCCTGGATGTAATCAATGGAGACTCAACGGCTGTAACTCTCAACAAGTTACACAGCAGTGATGGTACGACCACACACACACACACACACACACACACACACACAAACACACACTCCCCTTCTGTGTGTCTGTAGTCTCGCTGTATAATGGCCACTTTACTGCTTTTTTTTTTGTCAAGAACCGCCCATTCATATAATATCTACACACACTGGATATATATTACCACAGTGGATATATATAACCATAGTGGGATTTTAATTAATATTTACTACTATATAATATACATCATTCATAAATATCATGAGAAAAGTATTTTTTTATTTTCGTAATTTTATTTGTACATTAATTGATCAAAGTGAAGAAGTTGAAATGAAAGTTGAAGCACACATTTAATAAGATTACGGGGAAAAAAGCCCTCAGGAGTTAATATCACAAATATGCAGATTTTAATATGATTATATTTTAACAAATTAATTTGAATTAATATATACTACTATATAATATTTATCCTTCAGAAATAACATAAAATCATGTTTCATTTTCGTAATTCTATTTTTCATTTTATTAGTAGTTTAAATTCTATTGACTTTCTTATATTCTTTTGCCATTTGTATTAGTCTTTAAGTATTTCTATTTAGCTTTAATTTATTTTTATTTCAGTTTTAATTTTAGTAATTTTAGTACTTCTTAATATATCTTAAACCTAATATAAACTTAATATATTTTTTTCAGGCAATATTTTGTTGAAGTTTCCATGTAACATTTATAGTGTTTTTTTAAGCCTTTAGTAACACATTTGTAATAGTTTAAGTGAAGGGTAAAGTGCAGGATCATGTATGTGTGAATGATTGATGAGTCTCTACATGCGTGTGAATGCCAGAACTGGACCAGGATCAGTTCGACTCTGAACTTGTGACGTACTAAGTCATATTTACCGGACAAAGACGAGATTATGACATATTATGACAGTCAAACATAAGTCATATGTCAACATTTTCAACTTTTTATGTCATTATCAGAATTTAAGTCAATTTCTAATTTTATTTCCTAATTTAACTTAGTATATCACAATTTCAACCTTTTATATTCATAATTAAAACTATTTGTCGATTTTTAATTTTTATTTTGTAATTTAGACTTGGTATGTCATAATTTCAACTTTTTGATGTCATAATTAAAATTTAAGTCAATTTCTAATTTTGTAATTTTAACTTAGTATGTCATAATTTCAACTTTTTCATAATTATAACTATTTGTCGATTTTGAATTTTATTTCGTAATTTAAACTTGGTATGTCATAATTTCAACATTTTATGTCATAATTATAACTTTTTGTCGATTTTGAATTTTTATTTCGTAATTTAGACTTGGTATGTCATAATTTCAACTTTTTATTTCATAATTATAACTATTTGTCGATTTTGAATTTTATTTTGTAATTTAGACTTGGTATGTCATAATTTCAACTTTTTATGTCGTAATTAGAATTTAAGTCAATTTCAAATTTTGTAATTTTAAATTAGTATGTCATAATTTCAACTTTTTCATAATTGTAACTTTTTGTCGATTTTGAATTTTATTTCGTAATTTAAACTTGGTATGTCATAATTCCAACATTTTATGTCATAATTAGAATTCAAGTCAATTTCAAATTTTGTAATTTCAACTTAATATGTCATAATTTCAACTTTTTATTTTATAATTATAACTATTTGTCGATTTTGAATTTTATTTCATACCGTAATTTAGACGTCATAATTTCAACTTTTTATGTTGTTATCAGAAATTAAGTCAATTTCAAATTTTATTTCGTAATTTTAACTCAGTATTTCACAATTTTAATATATATTTATATTATATTTCAATTAATATATTTCATAATTATAACTATTTGTCGATTTTGAATTTTATTTCCAAATTTAGATTTGGTATGTCATTATTTCAACTTTTTATGTCATAATTAGAATTTAAGTCAATTTCTAATTTTTTTTCGTAATTTAACTTGGTATGTCATAATTTTGAATTTTATTTCATAATTTTAACTATTTGTCGATTTTGAATTTTATTTCATAATTTAGACTTGGTATGTCATCATTTCAACTTTTTATGTCATTATCAGAATTAAATAAATTTCAAATTGAATGATTGATGAGTGTCTACATGCGTGTGAATGCCAGAACTGGATCAGGATCAGCTGAGTTCGTCTCTGAAGGGGATCGAGGATCGTTTAGTGGAGGAATACAGGAACAGCTCCAACTACAAACACACCAAAGGTGAACTGGAGCGCATCGTTCAGAGTCAGGAAAACAGCATTCGGGTCAAAATCAAAACCAGAACCATCACCTACAACACGTCTTTCTTCCACCAGTTCAACTGGGTCCTCAAGAGAACCTTCCGGAACCTGATGCTCAACCCACAGACCTCCTTCGCTCAGGTCAGGCGCTCAACAGCTGAACACGTCAAAACGCTGAAATTGTGACATACTAAGTCATAATTACGACGAGACTAAGTCGAGATATGACAAATGTTTGACTGTTCGATATGTCAATGTCATAATTTCAACTTTTTATGTCATAATTAGAATTCGTAAATTTCAAATTTTATTTCGGAATTAAAATGTCAATTTAACATTTTATTTCATAATTTTAACAGTATTTCATTATCTCGATTTTTTTTCATAATACGAATTTTATTTCGTAATTTAGAATGTCAATTTCAAATTTTATTTAATCATTTTAATTTAGCATATCATAATTTCAACAATTTCAAGGTTTTATGTCATTATAACTTGATTAAGAACTTGATTAGATATCTTGATAGTGAATGATAGTGAGTGAGATAGTGAGTGATAGTGAGTGATAGTGAGTGAGATAGTGAGTGAGATAGTGAGTGAGATAGTGAGTGAGATAGTGAGTGATCGTGTGTGAGTGAGATAGTGAGTGAGATAGTGAGTGAATGATAGTGTGTGAGTGAGTGTGTGTGTGATAGTAAGTGAATGATAGTGTGTGTGTGTGTGTGTGTGTGAGTGAGTGAGTGAGTGAGTGAGTGAGTGAGTGAGTGAGTGAGTGACTGATAGTAAGTGAATGATAGTGTGTGAGTGAGTGAGTGATAGTGAGTGATAGTGAGTGAGTGATAGTAAGTGAGTGAGTGAGTGAGTGAGTGAGTGAGTGAGTGAGTGAGTGATAGTGAGTTATAGTGAGTGAGTGATAGTAAGTGAGTGATAGTGAGTGAGTGAGTGAGTGAGTGAGTGAGTGAGTGAGAGTGAGATAGTGAGTGATAGTGAGTGATAGATTGTGAGTGATAGTGAGTTAGTGAGTGAGTGAGTGAGTGAGTGAGTGATATTGAGTGAGTGAGTGATAGTAAGTGAATGCTAGTGTGTGAGTGAGTGTGTGAGTGAGTGATAGTGAGTGAATGATAGTGAGTGAGTGATTTAGTGATAGTAAGTGAATGACAGTGTGTGAGTGAGTGACAGTGAGTGTGTGTGAGTGATAGTGAGTGAATGATAGTGTGTCATTGAGTGTGTGAGTGAGTGAGTGATAGTGAGTGAGTGATACTGAGTGAGTGAGTGAGTGAGTGAGTGAGTGAGTGAGTGATAGTGAGTTATAGTGAGTGAGTGATAGTAAGTGAGTGATAGTGAGTGAGTGAGTGAGTGATAGTGAGTTATAGTGAGTGAGTGATAGTAAGTGAGTGATAGTGAGTGAGTGAGTGAGTGAGTGAGTGAGTGAGTGTGAGTGAGTGAGTGAGAGTGAGATAGTGAGTGATAGTGAGTGATAGTGAGTGAGTGAGTGAGTGAGGAGTGAGTGATATTGAGTGAGTGATAGCTAGTGAATGATAGTGAGTGAGTGAGTGATAGTAAGTGAATGCTAGTGTGTGAGTGAGTGAGTGTGTGAGTGAGTAAGAGAGTGAGTGATAGTGAGTGAATGATAGTGAGTGAGTGATTTAGTGATAGTAAGTGAATGATAGTGTTTGTGAGTGAGTGAAGTGAGTGGAGTGAGTGATAGTGAGTGAATGATAGTTAGTGAGTGAGTGAGTGAGTGAGTGTAGTAAGTGAATGATGGGTGTAGTGAGTGAGTGTGAGTGATAGTGAGTGAATGATAGTGTGTCATTGAGTGTGTGAGTGAGTGAGTGATAGTAAGTGAATGATAGTGTGTGATGTGAGTGATAGTAAGTGATAGTAAGTGAATGATAGTAGTGGTGTGTGTGTGTGTGTGTGAGTAAGTGAGTGAGTGAGTGAGTGAGTGATGTAAGTGAATGACAGTTTTGAGTGAGTGAGTGAGTGAGTGATAGTGAGTATATAGTTGAAGTGAGTGAGTTAGTGAGTGAGTGTTAGCGAGTGATAGTGATGTGTTAGTCGATAGTGATAGTGAGTGAGTGTTAGGAGTGATAGTGAGTGAGTGTTAGCGAGTGATAGTGAGTGAGTGGTGTAGGAGATGATAGTGAGTGAGTGATAGTGAGGTGATAGTGAGTTATTAGTGACTGAGTGAGTGTGTAGTGAGTGATAGTGAGTGAGTGTAGTGAGTGATAGTGTGAGTTATGATTATAGTGTGTGATAGTGAGAGTTAGCGAGTGATAGTGAGTGAGTGAGTAATGAGTGAGTGTTAGCGAGTGATAGTGAGTGATGTGATAGTGAGTGAGTGTTAGCGAGTGATAGTGAGTGAGTGATAGTGAGTGAGTGATAGTGAGTGAGTGATAGTGAGTGGAGTGAGTGATTAGTGATGTGTAGTGATAGTGAGTGAGTGATAGTGATAGTGAGTGAGTGAGTGTAGCGAGTGATAGTGAGTGAGTGATAGTGAGTGAGTGTTAGCGAGTGATAGTGAGTGAGTGATAGTGAGTGAGTGTTAGCGAGTGATAGTGAGTTATAGTGAGTTAGTGTTAGCGAGTGATAGTGAGTGAGTGATAGTGAGTGATAGTGAGTTATAGTGAGTTAGTGTTAGCGAGTGATAGTGAGTGAGTGATAGTGAGTAATAGTGATATTTATCTCATAATTATGAAATAAAAAGAAAGTATAAACGAAAAAAAAGAAAGAGAAAAAGTTGAAGGTTTAATTGGGTTTTCTATATTAATTTGAGTATTGTTCCTCCAGATCGGGGTCATAATCTTCCTGGCTCTGGTTGTTGGAGCGATATTTTTCGGATTGAAGGAAAACTCGAGTGGGATTCAGAACCGGTACGAAACATGTTCATCAGTGTTTGAATCACAGATTGCTGTAGCATTGCACTCGTCTTATGAAAAATAATTTTCTAAATTATATTATGTGAAATAAGTGTCAAAATGTTGTGTGAATCTCATATTTTTCTTTCAGCCAGTGAAAACCTCAAGTTGTTTGTTCTGTAATAATAGTGTGTGTGTGTGTGTGTGTGTGTGTGTGTGTGTGTGTGTGTGTGTGTGTGTGTGTGTGTGTGTGTGTGTGTGTGTGTGTGTGTGTGTGTGTGTGTGTGTGTGTGTGTGTGTGTGTGTGTGTGTGTGTGTGTGTGTGTGTGTGTGTGTGTGTGTGTGTGTTTTTCAGGATCGGCGCCTTATTTTTCATCACTACTAATCAGTGCTTTAGTTCAGTTTCATCAGCTGAACTCTTCATCTCAGAGAGGAAACTGTTTGTGTAAGCACACACACACACACACACACACACACACACACACACACACACACACACACACACACACACACACACACACACACACACACACACACAATTTATAGGAGATGAAATAAACTCTACCAAAATAGTATATGTTGTTGAGTGCTTTGTTTATTAGCGGCAGTGATTTTGGTTTGTGTAATGTTTTATGTACAGTTACTATTGTGATTATAATGGAGATATTTGAGTGATTATATGTCATGTTGTTGTTGTTGTTGTTGTTGTTGTGTCTCAGCCACGAGTACATCAGCGGCTACTACAGAGTGTCTGTGTACTTTCTGTCGAAGCTTCTGTCTGACATCATCACGCTGCGCACCATCCCTGCCATCATCTTCAGCTGCGTGGCCTACTGGATGATCGGTGTGTGTGTGTGTGTGTGTGTGTGTGTGTGTGTGTGTGTGTCTGTGAGAATTTGCTGTCTGACATCTGCGCACCATCCCTGCCAGCTGTGTGATAGTGAGTGAGTGATAGTGAGTGATAGTGAGTGATAGTGAGTGAGTGATAGTAAGTGAGTGATAGATAGTGAGCGATAGAGAGTGAGTGATAGTGAGTGAGTGATAGTGAGTGATAGTGAGTGATAGTGAGTGAGTGATAGTAAGTGAGTGATAGTGAGTGATAGATAGTGAGCGATAGAGAGTGAGTGATAGTGAGTGAGTGATAGTGAGTGAGTGATAGATAGTGAGCGATGGAGAGTGAGTGATAGATAGTGAGCGATGGAGAGTGAGTGATAGAGAGTGAGTGATAGTGAGTGAGTGATAGTGAGTGATAGTGAGTGATAGTGAGTGAGTGATAGTAAGTGAGTGATAGTGAGTGATAGATAGTGAGCGATAGAGAGTGAGTGATAGTGAGTGAGTGATAGTGAGTGAGTGATAGATAGTGAGCGATGGAGAGTGAGTGATAGAGAGTGAGTGATAGTGAGTGAGTGATAGTCAGTGAGTGAGTGATAGATAGTGAGTGATAGTGAGTGAGTGATAGATAGTGATAGATAGTAAGTGATAGATAGTAAGTGATAGATAGTAAGTGATAGATAGTGAGTGATAGATTGTCCCTTTCACACAGCCCCTTTCACACAGAGATTCCGGAAAATACACGGATAATGTAACCCGGCATTTGTCCCGGGATTGTTTGATTTCGGTTCATTCACACTGCCAGTGATTTGCCGGGATCTGTGAGTGCGTTCACACACAACCCGTTAATGTCCCGGAAAGCCGCGTGACGTCAGGATGAGACGTGTAACGTACGCGTCGAAAACATGTGCACGCGCGCACCTTTCCACAGAGCTGGCGAACGATCGCAGCTTCAGCGCGGATTGTGAGGAGCTCCTGTATCTGCTTCATTCCAGGTTGCAGACATTTTTTCGTTCTTTCTTTGTTGATGACGAACACAAACTTTCTTCTAAGAGCAACAGCGTCGCGCGATGGCACATGCGTCATCACTAGTATTACACACCCCTTACGGCATTGGTTCTGGCTTTTGTTCACACAGCGCGTGTGTCCGGGTCTAAACACGGCAATGTTACTAGGTCCCCAACCCGGGATCGGTCCCGGCATCAATCCCGGGTCGTGTTTGCGTTCACACAGAAGGCACTCTGGCAATTTGCCGGCAATTTGCCGGGTTCAAAGTGCTGTGTGAAAGGGCCTATAGTGAGTGAGTGATAGTGAGTGATAGATTGTGAGTGATAGTGAGTGAGTGATAGTGAGTGATAGATTGTGAGTGATAGTGAGTGAGTGATAGTGAGTGATAGATTGTGAGTGATAGTGAGTGAGTGATAGATAGTAAATGATAAGACAGTGAGTTATAGTGAGTGAGTGATAGATAGTGAGTGATAGTGAGTGAGTGAGTGAGTGAGTGAGTGAGTAATTGATAGTGAATGTAGTGAGTGAGTGAGTGAGTAATTGATAGTGAATGTAGTGAGTGACAGCAAGCAAGCAATTTTTTATTTATATAGCACTTTTCCAAACAAATCAATGCAGTTCATAGTGAAAAGACAGGTAAAATACAAGAATAAAAAAAAATGTATGAGGATTTTTTAAAATGATGAAACAACATTAAATTACAAACATTGTAAAATATTATAGTAAGGCCAGACTAAAGAGAAAAGGTTTTAATTTAGACTTAATATTATTTTATTTTCAGCACATCTTCCTTCATCTGGAAGGTTATTCCAGTGAGTGAGTGAGTGATAGTAAATGAGTGATAGTTAGTGAGTGATAGTAAGTGATAGTAAGTGAGTGATAGTTAGTGAGTGATAGTGAGTGATAGTAAGTGATAGTAAGTGAGTGATAGTTAGTGAGTGACTGATAGTAAGTGAGTGATAGTTAGTGAGTGAGTGATAGTAAGTGAGTGATAGTGAGTGAGTGATAGTAAGTGAGTGATAGTTAGTGAGTGAGTGAGTGATAGTAAGTGAGTGATAGTGAGTGAGTGATAGTGAGTGATATATTCTGAGTGATAGTCAGTGAATGAGTGAATGATAGATTGTGAGTGGTAGTGAGTGAGTGATAGTGAGTGAGTGATAGTAAGTGAGTGATAGTAAGTGAGTGATAGTTAGTGAGTGAGTGAGTGATAGTAAGTGAGTGATAGTGAGTGAGTGATAGTGAGTGATATATTCTGAGTGATAGTCAGTGAATGAGTGAATGATAGATTGTGAGTGGTAGTGAGTGAGTGATAGTGAGTGAGTGATAGCAAGCAAGAAAGCAAGCCACATTTATTTATATAGTACTTTTCCAAACAAATCAATGAAGTACAAAATGCTTTACAGGCACAAAAATTAATAGAAAATACAAATACAGGTACAATACAAGAATAAAAAAAATGTATGAGGATTTATTAAAATGATGAACAATGAACAAAAATGAATGAACAACATTAAATTACAAACATTTTAAAATATTAATTTTAATTTAGACTTAAAACTATTTATATTTTCAGCATTTCTTACTTCTTCTAGAAGGTTATTCCAGTGAGTGAGTGAGTGAGTGTCAGTGAGTGAGTGTCAGTGAGTGAGTGAGTGATAGTGAGTGAGTGAGTGAGTGAGTGAGTGATAGTCAGTGAGTGAGTGAGTGATAGTGAGTGAGTGATAATGAGAGTGAGTGAGTGAGTGAGTGAGTGAGTGAGTGAGTGAGTGAGTGAGTGAGTGAGTGAGTGAGTGAGTGAGTGATGAGTGATAGCAAGCAGCAAGCACATTTTATTTATATAGTACTTTTCCAAACAAATCAATGCAGTTCAAAGTGCTTTACATGCACAAAAATTAAAAGAAAATACAAATACAGGTAAAATACAAGAATAAAAAAAATGTATGAGGATGTATTAAAATGATGTAACAACATTAAATTACAAACATTGTAAGATACAGTATTATAGGAAGGCCAGACTAAAGAGATAAGTTTTTAATTTAGACTTAAAACTATTTATATTTTCAGCAGGTCTTACTTTTTGAAGGTTATTCCAGTGAGTGATAGTGTGTGAGTGATAGTGAGTTAGAGTGAGTGAGTGATAGTGAGTAATAGATTGAGTTATAGTGAGTGAGTTAGTGAGTGACTGATAGTGAGTGAGTGATATATTCTGAGTGATAGTGAGTATTTTAACGTTGTTTCATAATTTTAATAAATCTTCATTGATTTTTTTTATTCTTGTATTTACCTGTATTTGTATTTCCTTTTAATTTTTGTGTCTGTAAAGCACTTTGAACTGCATTGATTTGTTTGGAAAAGTACTATATAAATTTGCTTGCTTGCTATCACTCACTCACTCACTCATCACTCACTCACTCACACTCACTCACTCACTATCACTCACCTCACTCACTTCACTCACTCATCACTACATCATCACTCACTATCACTCACTCCACACTCACTCACTCACTCACATCACTACATCACTCACTCACTCACTCACTATCACACACTCACTCACTCACTCACTCACTCACTCACTTCACTCACTCACTCACTACACTCACTCACTCACTCACTCACTCACTCACACACTCACTCACATCACTCACTCACTCACTATCCAACCACACACCACTCACTCACTCCTTCAACAACACACTCACTCACTGTCACTCATCACTCATCACTCACTCACATCACTCACTCACTCACTATACACACTCACTCACTACACCATCACTCACTCACTCACTCACTCACATCACACACTCACTCACATCACTCACTCACTCACTCACTCACTCACTCACTCACTCACTCATCACTCAACTCACTCACTCACTCACTCACTGTCACTCACTCAACTCACTCACATCACTCACTCACTCACTCACTAACACTCACTCACTCACTAATCACTCACTCACCACCACTCACACCCACTCACTCACCACTCACTACACTCACTCACCCCACTCACACTCACTCACTCATCACACTCACTCACCACTCACATCACATCACTCACTCACCTCATCACTTTCACTCACTCTCACCACCACATCACTCACTACTCACACTCACACTCACTCACTCATCACTCACTCACTACACTCACTCACTCACTCACTCACTCACATCACTCACTCACTCAACATATCACTCACTCACTTCACTCACTCACTCACTCACTACACTCACTCACTCACTCACCTCACTCACTACACACCTCTCACTCACTCACTCACTCACTCACTCACTACACTCACTCATCACTCACTCACTCACTCACTATCACTCACTCACTATCACTCACTCACTCACTCACTCACTCACTCACTATCACACATCACTCACTCACTCACTCACTCACTCACTATCACTCACTCATCACATCACTACACTCACTCACTCACTCACTCACACTCACTATCACCACTCACTCACTATCACTCACTCACTCACTCACATCACTCACTCACTCCACTATCACCACTCATTCACTCACTCACTCACTCACTCACTATCACACACTCACTCACTCACTCACTCACTGTCACTCACTCACTGTCACTCACTCACTGTCACTCACTCACTCACTCTATCACTCACTCACTCACTCACTCACTCACTGTCACTCACTCACTGTCACTCACTCACTCACTATCACTCACTCACTACTACACACTCACTCTCACACCATCACTCACTCAACTCACTCACTCATTTCACTCACTCACATCACTCACTCACTCACTCACTCACATCACTCACTCACTCACTATCACTCACTCACTCACTATCACTCACTCACTCACTCACTCACTCATCACTCACTCACTATCACTCATCACTCACTCACTATCACATCACTCACACTCACTATCACTCACTCACTCTCACACTCACATCACTCACTCACTCACTATCACTCACTCACTATCACTCACTCACTCACTCACTCACTCACTATCACTCACTCACTCACTCACTCACTATCACTCACTCACTCACTCACTCACTCACTATCACACACTCCTCACTCACTCACTCACTCACTATCACTCACTCACTCACTATCACTATCACTCACTCACTCACTCACTATCACTCACTCACTCACTCACTCACTCACTCACACTCACTCACTCACTCACTCACTCACTCACTCACTGTCACTCACTCACTGTCACTCACTCACTCACTCCACTCTATCACTATCACACACTCACTCACTCACTCACACTCACTCACTCACTCACTCTCCACACTCACTCACCTCACTCACTCACTCACTCACTCACTCACTCACTCACCATATCACTCACTCACTATCACTCACTCACTCACTCACTATCACTCACTCACTCACTATCACTCACTCACTCTCACACACTCACTCACTATCACTCACTCACTCACTCACTATCACTTACTCACTCTCACACTCACTCACTATCACTCACTCACTCACTACACTCACTATCACTCACTCACTCTCACTCACTATCTATCACTCACTCACTATCTATCACTCACTCACTCACTCACTATCTATCACTCACTATCACTCACTCACTCACTATCACTCACTCACTCACTATCACACACTCACTATCACTCACTCACTATCACTCACTCACTCACTCACACTCACTCACTATCACTCACTCACTATCACTCACTCACTCACTCTCACTCACTATCTATCACTCACTCACTATCACTCACTCACTCACTATCTATCACTCACTATCACTCACTCACTCACTATCACTCACTCACTCACTATCACACACTCACTATCACTCACTCACTATCACTCACTCACTTCACTCACTCACTCACTCACTCACTATCACTCACTATCACTCACACTCACTATCACTCTCACTCACTATCAGTCACTCACACTCACTCACTCACTATCACTCACAGAGTGATAGTGAGTGATAGTGTGTGAGTGATAGTGAGTGATAGTGTGTGAGTGATAGTGAGTGATAGTGAGTAAGTGTGAGAGTGAGTGAGTGATAGTGAGTGAGTGTGAGAGAGTGAGTGATAGTGAGTGAGTGAGTGAGTGAGTGTGTGATAGTGAGTGAGTGATAGTGAGTGAGTGAGTGATAGTGAGTGAGTGAGTATTGAGTGAGTGAGTGAGTGAGTGACTGATAGTGAGTGAGTGATAGTGTGTGAGTGATAGTAAGTGAGTGAGTGAGTGAGTGAGTGAGTGAGTGATAGTGAGTGAGTGTGAGTGAGTGATAGTGAGTGAGTGATAGTGAGTATTGAGTGAGTGAGTGAGTGAGTGATAGTGAGTGAATGAGAGTGTGTGGCGTCTTCTCTGATGCTGTGTTGTGATTGGTTCTCCAGGCCT
This sequence comes from Chrosomus eos, assembly GCA_036326025.1. Classification (NCBI taxonomy): domain Eukaryota; kingdom Metazoa; phylum Chordata; class Actinopteri; order Cypriniformes; family Leuciscidae; genus Chrosomus; species Chrosomus eos. The sequence continues at coordinate 35,266,636 of CM070837.1, forward strand.
GAAGGCGTCTGTGGAGGCGTTCTTTATCTTCCTCTTCTCCATCATGATGGTCTCGTACACGGCGACTGCCTTGACTCTGGCCATCTCTGCGGATCAGACAGTGGTGGCCATCGCTAACATCTTCTTGACCATCAGCTTCGTCTTCATGATGGTAAACACAAACACTTTCATGCGCATCATAAACTAAAACAACTAAACGGCTGTTCACACCAAGACCGATAACAGTCTGTTCATTCTAAGCTTGTGCGCTGCGGTTTCAAAGTATGTACAACGTCATTGAACATGTTTTTGCAGTTCTTGTTGCATTCACAGGCTTTAACCAGGGCTCGACTTGTCAAACAGTGATGGATTTTTCTGGACCTCTGCGATTAAATTCTCTGCAATTTCGTCTGCCATTTTAAATGCGCTAGCCCTTTAAATTCTAGTGGATTCTGATTGGCTGTCAGTGTTTTATCGTTTGACAGCTGGGGAAAAAAATCGTTCTGAAAATGATCCCAACGATATTGTTCCTCATATTGTTATCGTTATGGCTGTGGTGTGAACTCTGCTATTCTTTAATATGGAGAACAGTTTTTAGAACTATATCTTTATAGTTATTTTTCATGGTGTGACACCGTGTTGCTACTGTCTAGGCAACTATGCAATATACTTGCAATATATATGCAAATCTGTATTAAAATATTATTCAAAATTTGTTAAAGACGTCATTTTAGCCACTACTTATGTTAGGGATGCACCGATATATCGGACAATAATCTGTATCGGCCGATAAAAGCAATTATTTTAACAATCAGCCATTGACCATCTCTCTTGTGTTGCGTTTAGGGCAAGTTACCGTGACAATAACGCATTAACAGTTAAAAACAGTGTTAAAGCCCTACTGTTGTCTATTATTTTATACCTTAAAGGATTAGTTCACTTTTTAAAAAACTTTTGCTGATAATTTACTCACCCCCATGTCATCCAAGATGTCCATGTCTTTCTTTCTTCAGTCGAAAAGAAATGAAGGTTTTTGATGAAAACATTCTAGGATTTTTCTCCATATAATGGACTTCACTGGTAGGCGAACCGTCCAAGGTCCAAATGACAGTTTCAGTGCCGCTTCAAATGGCTTTAAACGACAACTGATGATGCATAAGGGTCTTATCTAGCAAAACGATCGGTAATTTCTAAAATAAATAAATAAAAAATGAAGTTTTATGCCTTGCTCTGTTCTGTGATGCGCGGTCGTCTCTCTCCTGTTCGAACTCGTTCATCAAATGAACGAATCTTTTTTGAGAGTCATTTCGTTAATTTTGTTCGTTGAATGCATGAAATGACTCGAAAAAAGATTCGTTCATTTGATGAACGAGTTCGAACAGGAGAGTGACGACCCGCGCATCACAGAACAGAGCAAGGCATAAAACTTCGTTTTTTATTTATTTATTTTAGAAATTACCGATCGTTTGGCTAGATAAGACCCTTATGCATCGTCTGTTGTCGTTTAAAGCCATTTGAAGCTGCACTGAAACTGTCATTTGGACCTTGGACGGTTTGCCTACCAGTGAAGTCCATTATATGGAGAAAAATCCTGGAATGTTTTCATCAAAAACCTTCATTTCTTTTCGACTAAAGAAAGAAAGACATGGACATCTTGGATGACATGGGGGTGAGTAAATTATCAGCAAAAGTTTTTTAAAAAGTGAACTAATCCTTTAAAACTCATCTTTGAGTAATAAAAAACATCTATTTTATTATGCCTTAAAATATCTTGAATGTAACTCGACACCCTTGCCTCATTTAGTATGCGTGGTTCTATGAATATGCAAATGAGCCCCATCTCCACTCACTCACTCACTCAGAGATCCACTCGTTGACGATCACTCGTTGATCTGATTGGTTACAAGGTAGTTTGTGACGTCAGAAACACCAGCGATTTCACCAGCAGTTTTCGAAAATACTATAGAATACTATAGAAAATAAAGAGAAAATACTAAAGCATATTTAAAACACCACATAGACATGAGTGGAGGCGAGGCTCATTTGCATATTCATAAAACTCGTATACTAAATGAGGCAAGGGTGTCGAGTTACATTCAAGATATTTTAAGGCATGAAGGAAAAAACTTTTAAATATGTCATTTTGGTGATCAAAGATGAGTTTTAAGGGATAAAATGATTGACTACAGGGGGACTTTAAGAAAAATCTGACTAGCAGTATCAGCAGATATCATTCTGAATGATCAGCTTTCGTTATGGCTATAAATATACATTTTAGAATTATTTAAAGATAAAATAATAAAGGACATCAGTATTCAGAGTGTATATCAGCTGTATGATGTTGGCTGATCTAGTGCATAAAAATGCATGTAATGTAAATATATCAATACATTTGTGTTTAGTTTAACATTGTTTGTTACTTCTCTCTCTCTCTCTTTGTGTGTGTGTGTGTGTGTGTGTGTGTGTGTGTGTGTGTGTGTGTGTGTGTGTGTGTGTGTGTCTGTGTGTGTGTAGATCTTCTCTGGGCTGCTGGTGAATCTCCCCAGTGTGGCTAATTGGTTAACTGGTTGAAGTACTTCAGTATTCCTCGTTACGGTCTCGCTGTGAGTGTCCAATCAGAGCTTGTGTCTCAAGCTGTCCATGGTATTCAGTTTCTCTGACACTCAGCAGTGTCGTTTAACTATCATCGAGAGACTAGATGTAAAAAAAATATGTAGAAGTATTTTTTAAGTATATAAAAAATTGTTTTAAGTTATGTTGGCTTGACAAAGCAATGTTAATTCATGCTAGCAACAGGCTAAATCATGTTATCAACATGCTTAAACATGATATCAACATGTTAAAGCATGTTAACAATGTGTTAAACCATGATAGCAACATGCTACAACAGGCTAACAATGTGCTTCAAACAATCATGTTAGAAACATTAAACACCATATTAAATCATGCTTGCAAACATGCTAAATCATTCTAGCAAAATGTTAAAACATGTTAACAATGTGTTAAATCATGCTAGCAACATGTTATAAAAGAATAACAATGCGATTCATGTTAAACACTATATTAAATCATGCTAGCAAACACGGTAAAATATGCTTAAACATGCTAGCAATGTGTTAAATCATGCTAGCAACATCATGAATCATGCAAGCAACATGTTAAAACATCCGTAATGTTAAATCACACTAGGAACTACATTTTGCTAGGAAAAGTGTTGGGGTAACGCATTACAAGTGACATTTACACTACTTTATTTACAATAAAATATGTTTTTTTTTTACTAAGTAACAAGAAAAAAATAGAACTTTTGTGATTAAGAAACAAACAAGCAAACCAACTAAGATGAAAAAAAGTAACTAAAAAACTTAGTATTTAGTTACTTAGTAACTTTTTTATGGAGAGTAATCCAATATTGTAACACATAGTAACTTTCCCCGACTGTTTAGGAACATTCATGCTAGAAACATTCCTGCAATTTGTTAAATCATGCTAAAACTTATTTCACTCAAAGTTATTTAAGACAGGGCTTCGTCATCAAACTTTACTCATCCAGTTTGTATTAATGTTGATTTCAGTTGTAGTTATTGTAGTACATGAAGGTGAACTAAATGGCAAGTAGGTGAAAAAAAAAAAAAACATTAAAAAAAGAAATAATGTTTATTTATGGTTGATGATTGTTTCAGGCTCTGGAAATCAACGAGTTCACCGGCCTCAGGTTCTGTGACACCAGGAACACAACCGGCACACCAGCGGAAGTGTGAGTATGAAGCATAGACTGTAGAATAATATGTGTGTGGCGTCACCCATAGTGTTTCTGAAGAGCATTTTTGAAGCCCAAAGTGGGCGGAGCCGGCCGTCGCCATCTTGTTAGTGCGTCACTCCCGAATAAACAAAAATGTGCAGCGAGGCGGATTAGCTGAGGTGACGAGAAGCTAACAGACAAACGGCTAATAGTGACATCAGCGACAATCCACCTGTCACTCAAGAGGCCACGCCCTTAATTATGCAGAACTTTAAGGCTTAATATAATTTAAACGGATGAGTTATTAAAAAAAAAATAAACCCGTCACAGTCGTCATGAAGTGCAAAATTAGCTATATAGACCAAAACCACTTTTTGTACCAGACTGTGAACATGTTTTTTTTCTGCTGTAAAGTTGGGCATTTTAACATGCGGGTCTATGGGATTGAGTCTCTTTGGTCTCTAGTGGCCAGTCGATGAACTGCAGTTTAAGTCACTTCCGTGTTGGATTCAAGAGAGTCACCGGAAGGTTGCCGTTTGGTTTGAAGCTATGTGACCTGCTGATCAGTGGCGATTTATATATCCAAAAACGCCCAGACAGAAACATAGGATCAGTCCAGATCCGGCAGTAGCACCTCATTGCAGTACACGAGATCCGGGGGGCGGAGTCGGATCCAGATTAAGGGGTGGGGTTGGGTAGGTTTAGGGGTGGGTTTAGGGATAAGGGGTGGAGCTGGGTAGGTTTAGGGGTGGGTTTAGGGATAAGGGGTGGAGCTGGGTAGGTTTAGGGGTGGGTTTAGGGATAAGGGGTGGAGCTGGGTAGGTTTAGGTATGTAAGGTGGGAGGAGTCGGATCTAGATCCGACTCCTCCCCGTGGATTTCATGTTCTGCAGTGAGGACCATCTCAGATCCGGCCCACATCTGTGCCAAGTGGAGTCCATGTGTACCGGATCTGGGCCCACGCAAAATTGGAATATAACACACAATTGCTACTTTTTATCTCACAATTCTTACTTTTTATCTCATAATTGCATGATATAAATTCAGAATTGTGAGATGAAGTGTCACAATTACCTTTTTTTATTTTTCATTCTGTGGTGGAAACAATTTGTGGTGCAAATTTAACTTGTGCGCAAATAATACGCAATTACATTGAAAAGGTCACGAACGAACGACACGAACTGTCATTTGGACCTTGAACCGTTTGGGTCCCATTGAAGTGCCTACGTGTGACGTAGAACCCACAAGTTACACTACGTCAACAGCTTAGGAGAATGACACGGAAGAGAAGAGATGGTTGAATAAAGTCGTTATTTTGTTTGTTTTTTTGCGCTCAAAAAGTATTCTCGTCGCTTGATAAACTTAAGATTGAGTCACTGTAGTCACTTAAACTATTTTAACGATGTCTTTAATAACTTTTCTGGGCCGGCAAGTTTCAGTCCCTTAGAAGCCTATGGAGGAGTGACCCAGCTCTCAGATTTAATCTTCTCAGATTAATATCTTCATTTGTGTTCTGAAGATGAACAAAAGTCTTACGGGGTTGAACAACATGAGGAAGAGTAAATACTGACAGAGTTTACATTTTTGGGTGAACTATCCCTTTAACTTGTTCATCCAGTGAACACTTAGTATTAATACTCTATCATGTACTTTTGCTCCTGATACTCACATGTTTTTCTGTTTCTTCTCATGGCAGTTGCACATTCGGCGAGGATTTCCTGCTGGATCAAGGCATTGATTTTTCAGCCTGGGGTTTGTGGCAGAATCACTTGGCTCTGGGAATCATGACCTTCATTTTCCTGGTTATCGCTTACCTCAAGCTGCGCTTCATCAAGAAATTCACATAAACTCAGATCATCGTCTTCCTAATACACTCCTTTATCACAAAACAACATTTTCACACGGAACCAATCATCGTATGCTGAAGTCATACAAATACATACTGAAATTTTTATCAGTTTGAACTGTGCTCAGGAGTATTGTTCTAAAAAAAAAAAAAAATCTTACAACATGTTATAGCTTTTCCAATGGTTGACACTTGTTAGTTCATTTTGTTTGGTGCACATGTTTTTCTATGAGACTATACTAATATTTCTGCAAATTTTCATTTTGTTGTGTTTTGTCAAACATATATTTTGTTAAAATAAATGCTTTTGACTTTTTTTTAAACAGAACTGTTTAATAAAAACAAATGTTCACATTGTTTGTCTCAGTCATTTTAGGCTAAAATGTCTAATGGGGACATGAGAATGAAAATTTGCCTTGATCTTTTGGAAAAGCTCCAAAAACAGCTCGTGATCTGTGACATCACACATTTGCATATGCCCGCCTCCAGAGGGCGTTTACTGAAGCCTTAAAGGAGCCGCGCATTAAAAACTGATCATTTCAGACAGACGGTTGAGAATAATCGTTTTTCAGCATATTATTAGTTTTTTGTGCAAAAAACATTAGTAACATTATAAATGAACCTTAAAGGTGCTCTATGTAACAATTAGCGGCCTCTAGCGGTGATGTTTCAGATTGCAACAAGAGCGCTCGTGCTCGTGTGCGTGTGTGTGCTCGATCTCAAGAGCGAACATTCACTACCGGCCACACAGAGACTTTCAACGCAACAGCGAAAGCGTCACACACAGGGTTGCCAGGTCTGCACAACAAAACCAGCCCAATTGCTCATCAAAACTAACCCAATCACGGCCAAAAATAGTCAAATAGCGTTCCCGGGTGTTTCCCCGATAACAATCATGTTCCAGTGGGTAAAACAATCGTGTCAATAATAGGCTACTTTTATCAGCTTGACGTTGAACTAATGCTCCATGCTCGTATGATAACGTTACATTGACTGCATTTAGCCGACATGTGATGTTATCTAGCAAAAGGCATTTCACTAACTATTCGTGTATATTTCACAATCAGGAATGACAACATAGGTGAGTGTATACCGGTAATATGATAACGAAAACGGTGAACTAGACTGAACAATGTCAGTGTAACAGTAAGACAGTAGGAAGTAGCATTACTGTACTGAATGTCACGTTATTTGCGAATAAACAAAAGAGGTTCGTACAACGACGTACTTGGAGCTGGTCTTTATTTAGCCATCAGCGCATAACTTCCGGGCAAAGCCCGGAACAGCCCCTTTTATATTCAAAATACAAGCATTCTTTTACACTATTATTCCATAATACCACATCTCCCTTTCTTTGAATCAATCAATAAATCACAAATCAATTCCCTGTGGCAATGAATAAATCACAAATCAAGTCTCTGTGGCTTTTTAATCTCTCTCCCACATCTGGTCCGCACAGTCTCTGGGCCCTCTCTGCTGGGAGATATTGTCACTGGTGGAGCTGGTTCTGATGATATTGGCTCCAGTGCATCTGGTGCATTTTCTTCCTTCGGTGGCTTATCAACGTCGACCACCCCACTGTTGGTCTGCAGTGGCACCAAGTGATGTCGGTTCCTCCTCAGTGTGCCCTGAGGCACCTGGACGATATATGAGCGAGGGGTGTTGTGTGTAGATATCACTGTGCCCTGGACTCGTGAATCAGTGATCCACACATCCTCGTGCCGTGTCTCTTGTTGAAGTATTTTGCGTCGTTCCCCCTCTTCTCTCTTTCCTTAGCCTCTAGCACGTTGTAGTCAGGCAAGACTGGATTCAGCAGGCTTGGAAGGGCAGGAACTGTAGTGCGGAGGCGGCGCCCCATCAACAGCTCGTAGAGGGGTTGCTCGGTAAGCCAGCAATGCTAGATATGGGTCTGATGCCTTTGATAGTAGGTTTTTCACGGTTTGTACCGCGCGTTCCGCCTCCCCATTGCTCTGGGGAAACTTGGGGCTACTCGTAATGTGCACAAAGCCATACTCTGCTGCAAAGGCTTTAAAATGGCTACCAGAGAACTGGGGCCCATTGTCACTTCTGAGAACTTCACAAATTCCATGGCGAGAAAACATGGATTTCAGGTGCACCACCACATTTGTAGACCTTGTGGGTGACAACAGCGCAATTTCCACATACCTTGATAAGTAATCTACTACGAGTAGGTAAGTCTTGCCTTTCAGCGTGAATAGGTCCGCTCCCACCGTTTGCCACGGCCTGTCTGGCATTTCCTCCGACACCAGCGGCTCTTTGATGTTCCTTCGCTCTTGAATGCAGGTTCTACATTTTAGTACCATGTCATTCAACTGGCTGCTAAGCCCTGGCCACCATACCGTCTGTTTGGCCATGCCCCTGCACTTTGTCACTCCTAGATGTCCCTCGTGTAGTCTCAGTAGCACATCACTTTGTAAGGCGGGTGGAATGACAAGCCTTGTGCCCCGCAACAGCAGTCCATCGTGTACTGTCAGCACTGCTCTCTCTGGCCAGTAATGTCTCAGCTCTCCCCGCAGTTGGCTTTTGTCAGGCCAGCCGTCTGTGCAGTACTTCATCAGTGCAGAGCATGTGCTGTCTGCCTTCAGGTGCTCGCGTAAGCTGCTCAGATAATCTCCACTGGCAGGAATGTTGCAGATGACAGAGTCTACATAGATGTTGGTGTCCTCGAGTAGGCTTTTATCGGTGTGTACATCTGCAGTTCTTACGGGAACACGAGATAAGGTGTCGGCTGTCCACAGGCTTTTCCCAGGGACATGATTGACTGTATAATCATACCTCATAAGTCGCATCCTAAATCTTTGGATCCTTGGTGGGAGATCGTCCAGAGCCTTCTCGCCCAGCAGACTCACCAACGGCTTATGGTCAGTTTCCAGCTCGAATGGTCTCCCCAGGATAAAACAGCTGAACCTTTCACAAGCCCACGTTGCAGCTAATGCCGCCTCCTCTACTTGAGCATAGCGCTGCTCTGTCGATGTCATTGACCTGGACGCATATGCCACAGGTGACCACCTGGCATCATTCTTCTGCAGCAGGACTGCCCCCAGGCCAAAGGAAGAGGCATCGGCAGAGATCTTTAATGCACTGTTGGGGTTGTATAGTGCGAGCACTGGTGTGGATGAAAGCTCTGTTTTTAACTGATCAAAGGCCGCCTGCTGCTCCGTCCCCCAGTACCAGTGGTTCTTCTTAGACAGCAGTTCCCTTAGCACTTTGTCCTTTTCAGCCAGGTTAGGCAGGAAGCGCCCCAACTGATTGACCATGCCCAGAAAACTCCTAAGTTCACTGACATTTTTGGGTGCGTCCATCTCTTGCACAGCTCTCGTCTTCTCCGGATCTGGCTTCACTCCATCTGCCGAAATCACATGACCTAGGAATCTGACTGTATGGCGTGCAAGCTCACATTTGTCCATGTTGAGTGTAATTCCAGCCTTTTGTGCCTTCTCAAGCACCGCCTGTAGCCGCACATCATGCTCGCTCTGCGTCTGTCCCCAGACCAGGATGTCATCCATGTGACACAGTACCCCCTCTAGACCACCGGTCACTTCTGTCATCATCATCCTTTGAAAGTGCTCTGGGGCCGAAGCTATGCCAAAGGGTAGCCGGTTAAAATAGTAGCGCCCAAAAGGCGTGATGAAAGCGGTATATTTGGCAGACTCTTTTGTCAATGGTACTTGCCAAAAGCCCATATTGGCGTCTAATTTGCTTAATACTGTTGCGCCAGCTAGCATGCCCAGAGTGTGCTCGACAGAAGGCAGGATAAACTTTTCTCTGCATACTGATTCATTCATCCTTGTGAAATCCACACAAATGCGAACAGTACCTGCTTTTTTCGGCACCACCACCATCCCGGCGCACCAATCAGTCGGCTCCTCAATCTTGGTGATTACGCCCATCTCCTCCATACGGTCTATCTCCTCCTTCACTTTTCCCATAAGCGGCAGAGGGACTCTGCGTGGTGCATGAAGAGAAAAGGGCACAGCCTCTGGCTTTAATTTAATTGTGTATGGCCTCCGTACAAGACCCAAGCCGCTGCACAGCTTCGGATACTGTTGTTTCAGTGATTCCATGGTGATGCCGTCAACCCTGCACACAAGCCGAAGCTGTTCTATGGCAGGTCTTCCCAAAAGTGCAGTATGCAGGTCTTTTACTATATAAATGTCCTCTGTGGCTGTCTGTGCGCCTCTACGCAGTGTTTCTCTGGCTACGCCTAGAACAGATAGAACATTACCACCTGGCCCAAACAATGGGCGGGTCGACACGGCCAGGCGCTTCATGTCAGGTCCCCCTGCGATGTCATAATACACCTCGGCTGGCAGGGCGGTGACATCAGCACCAGTGTCAATTTTAAAGCACACTTTTTTGTGTCTCACTTGTAGCTGCACTGTCCATGGATCTTTCCCCGCATCCACGGCACCCAGGAATAAACTCCCTTCTTCTTCTGTAGTAACAGCATTCAGAGATTTTACACTGGTTCTGCACACTTTCCCATAATGTCCCATTTTTCCACAGTTGTGACACACAGCATCTGTAGCAGGGCATTCTGACTTTCCATGTGAGGGCATTTTCCCACATCTATAACAGGCCTTTAAACCTTGCTGTGGCCATGCATTAGGTTTATATCTGCCTGATATTTGTGCTTGTGGCTGAAGCTTTGAAGGAAATTTGGGTTTTCTGTAACTTTTTTGCATACACCGCATCAACATTAGAGCACTTACTAGCGCCGTCATTTTCTCCCCTCAAGTCACACTGCTGTCGTCTAACTTCTTCAGACTGCCTTGTCTTGGTTATAGCAGTTTCAAGGGTTAAGTCTCTGTCTAGCTGTAACTTTTCTGACAATGAGACGTTTCTCAGCCCGAGCACCAACCTGTCACGTATCAGCTCATTCTGTAGTTGTCCATACTTGCAATGTTCCGCCAATCCGTACAGAGCAGTTATAAAGGAATCCACCGTTTCTCCCGGCAGCTGCACATGCTGATTAAACTTAGCTCTTTCGTATATTACATTCTTTTTAGGCACAAAAAATGTATCAAAGCCCGCCTTAACATCCGTATACTTCTTCCTCTCCTCTGCAGTTAGCGTTAGCCCCTTAAGCACATCTTCGGCTTCATCGCCCATACAATACACTAACGTGTTTACCTGGTTTTCTTCCGACGTTGCGTTTAAATTGCTTGCCAGCCGAAAGCGGTCAAATCTCCTAATCCAATGCTCCCATTCTTGAGGCTTGGTAAAATCGAATGGCTCTGGAGGTTGTATTGTGAACGTAGCAGTGGGGGTAGATTGCGCCATCTCTGCCGGCTCGTCTCCTAATTTTTCCCAAAACGATCACTTAGTTCCTTTCCTTTTCCCTTCTCCGCTCACAAGTCGCCCACTTCTGACACCATGTCACGTTATTTGCGAATAAACAAAAGAGGTTCGTACAACGACGTACTTGGAGCTGGTCTTTATTTAGCCATCAGCACATAACTTCCGGGCAAAGCCCGGAACAGCCCCTTTTATATTCAAAATACAAGCATTCTTTTACACTATTATTCCATAATACCACACTGAACGTGTCTGGAAATGTTTATTATATACAATATGATAGTAGTGGGATGAGTGACGGTAGACAGTAGATCTAGTACATAAAATAAGTTACACCTAGCTACTTTTTGTTACCCTGGAACAGTCTTTTGTATTCATTTAATGTCTCATGTAGATTACCTTGCTATTGCATTAGAGTTTACTAATGATTCAAAAGCTCTGCCGATGTTGATCCGTGTTTTCGTCCTGAGTCGATCAGATTCACGTTTGGCCTGACGAGCTTCAGCAGATAAAACTCTTTTTTTGTTTTTTATATATTTGTGGAGTCTGTGTTGTGCTGGAGGCAGGTCGTTTTGGAGTGTTATCAGACTCCATGTCGTTAGCTGATAGCTGAAGTGCCGTCGGTCGCATAGACTGTAAACAAGGAGAGAGGGTCGGGAGCGCGCATGCACGTCACTTCCGTTGGATTTCGCGGCAAATCCGACCCGGAGACTTCACATATAAATATAAATATTGGCCTTCAGAAGTAATTGCAAAACTCGACAAGTGGATCATTGTAATGTGTGATTACAATCCCTTCACACACAGGCAATAAAAAAAGGATTCATTTTAGTAGAAAAATTCCATATAGCACCTTTAAAATAATTTTAAAAATATCCATTTTGACCTCTTTAGACTTCCTATAATCCACATAAAAAAGTACAGTAATATTTACTTTTTGGGTTATCAGTTCCATCATATCAGTGCTACTAATACTTTATAATTAAATGTTAGTCGAAAAAAAATCATTTCTGATACAATCCTCAAAAATATTTCACAAACATGATTCATATTGTACTTTCTCAGAAGCTATACAAATATTTTTATATTTAAAAATGAGACTTGACTACATAAATTATTCCCCTGACTGGACCCATAATCCACATCTGAAACATGGTCTCGAAAAATGATTTTATCTGAAGCTTTCAAAAATAAAAAGGTGAAACATTTTATTATAAACACAAACGTCACAATGAGACATACAGGAAACCGGTTTGAAAATATAAAAATTACCCAAATTCAGCATGTCCCCCAGTGCAACTGAACAAAATATTCACAATAAATAATAATTAGACTAATTTACAATCTTTCATAAAGTGGAGAGGATCTAAAATGTACTAAACATGAATGTGCTCAATGTCAGCTGTGACATACATTAGCTTTTTATATATTTATATACACTTAATACAGATATGTTCCCTTTCTATCCAAACTCATCACAATCGTTGTGAAGTCCCGGTCAGTCTGTGTCGCCATCAGAGCCGCACGTCCTGCGTCACAAACACACCAATATCACCTTTACTGACTCATACTGTCACACACTCGTCACACACACACACCAATATCACCTTTACTGACTCATACTGTCACACACTCGTCACACACGCACACACCAATATCACCTTTACTGGCTAATACTGTCACACACTCGTCACACACACACACCAATATCACCTTTACTGACTCATACTGTCACACACTCGTCACACACACACACCAATATCACCTTTACTGGCTAATACTGTCACACACTCGTCACACACACACACCAATATCACCTTTACTAACTCATACTGTCACACACTCGTCACACACACACACCAATATCACCTTTACTGACTCATACTGTCACACACTCGTCACACACACACACCAATATCACCTTTACTGACTCATACTGTCACACACTCGTCACACACACACCAATATCACCTTTACTAACTTTTTAAAATTTCAACCACAAAACTCCTCGAATCCATTATTTTTGTAAAAGTAGCAAATCCTTCCATCGCGGGTCAATCTGAGTCCCTTAGGAATGAATGGAATGCTTCAGTACACATAAAAAAGTTTTAAAACAAATGCTCAAAATTCAAACTAAAACTTTACCAAAAAATGATTTTACAATGTATACATGCGTGTCTGAATGCACACTGAAGTTAACTGACTTTAGGACCCAGCAGAACAGCTCATTTACTCCATATAGAGATATAAGCCCATCTACAGTCATGAAATATTATGTTATTATTATTATTTGGAATTTAAGTTGAAAGAATGTGCTTATATGATTTATTCATTATTTATTGATCAAATCTAGTAATTTAAAAGGTAAATAAAATTAAAAAAAAAAATGTAAAAAAAATTAAAGGATTAGTTCACTTTAAAAAAAACTTTTGCTGATAATTTACTCACCCCCATGTCATCCAAGATGTCCATGTCTTTCTTTCTTCAGCCGAAAAGAAATGAAGGTTTTTGATGAAAACATTCCAGGATTTTTCTCCATATAATGGACTTCAATGGGACCCAAACGGTTCAAGGTCCAAATGACAGTTTCAGTGCAGCTTCAAAGGGCTTTAAACGACACCAGACGATGAATAAGGGTCTTATCTAGTGTTCATGTGACGTCACGTAATACGCAATTACGTTGAAAAGGTCATGAACGAACGTCACGAACGCACATCACAGAACAGAGCAAGGCGAGCATTTGTGCTTATAAAACTTAAACTGTTTTATTTATTTTTGAAATGAGCGATGGTTTGGCTAGATAAGACCCTTATTCATCGTCTGGTGTCGTTTAAAGCCCTTTGAAGCTGCACTGAAACTGTCATTTGGACCTTGAACCGTTTGGGTCCCATTGAAGTCCATTATATGGAGAAAAATCCTGGAATGTTTTCATCAAAAACCTTCATTTCTTTTCGACTGAAGAAAGAAAGACATGGACATCTTGGATGACACGGGGGTGAGTAAATTATCAGCAAAAGTTTTCAAAGTGAACTAATCCTTTAAGTGTCATTTTAGGGCTTCGGGTCATTTTGACCCGCAAAGGAAGGATGAGTTAATGATGTTCAAAGAACAACTTTTGCAAATATATAATTCATGACAAACAATTGCCAATCATCATTTCCAAGCTGTTTTCCCACATGGACAGACGGTGTGTTTGTTCACCTGTGTGAGCAGCAGCACATCAGGAACCTGGTCTCGTTCACACTGAAGCGCCCCGACTCTGGAGGGTCTTTACACTGCATGATGAACGCCTGCAGATCTGACACGGGCTCTCCGTCCAAACGCTGGTGCTAAACAAACATTACTGAACAATCAGTCACATGTACAGTTAGGACTCAAAAAAAATATATAGAAAGAAGAGCATTTAAACTTCTCATGTCAAGAGGTTAGCCAATCACAACTGAGCTCATTTGCATATAAAAACAATCTAAAATCACTGCCAATCAGAAGAGAGTGTGGACGGAGTCTCTGTTTTGGTTGCGAATGCAATACGCTTCAGTGACTCTGCCCACACACTCTTCTGATTGGCTGTGAATTTTGATCGATTTGGTTGTGAATGCAGTACGCTTCAATCAAAATGCACATCCAATCAGAAGAGCGTGTGGGCGGAGTCTCTCTTCTTATTTTATTTATTCTTTTATCATTAAGGTCACACTAGAATATGTTGCTGCTGATAACGGATGTTTCAGCGGCAAATTCTGAATCAACAGCACCAATGCTACATTTTTATAAATGTTAATCATTTGTTAACAAACAAGTATTCATACACTGTAACTTCAATGAGCTCATTGTTTCTGCATTAAATTATTACATAGCTAAAATAAAACTGAAACTGTGATTTGTATATGGTCATTTCTGAAATACATATTTTAGACCGTTTCCTCTGATAACAGATCTCTCTAAATTGTAATGTGGACTCTTTTTCTGTAAAGCGTCTTTGAAATGATGTGTATTGTGAAAAGCGCTGTAATAGAAGTCACTGAATGTTTTGTGTTTCGCAGCGCTGTCTCACCTTCATGGTGTCGTAGGTGTCCGTGATGAGCGTGATGAACAGACTGAGCACCATGTAGATGAACAGAGACACAAACGTGTAGAGATACAAGCGGCTGAACAGCCACACCACGTAACTCTTCTGCTGCATGTTCTTAAAGGTGGCGAACATGTCGTCGCCGTTGATGAGGGAAAACAGACTCTCGGAAACCACGTTCAGCGTCCGGAACTGCGGAGGCACAGCACAAACAACACACACGTCAGAAGAGCTGGGCAAAAACACAGATTTCTCGATTAGTCGTTTTTTAAAATGTGGTTCCCAAAGGCCACAAATCGATTTTTTTACATGTTTATTTATCTCCTGAAAGCCAGTATTAGTTTTCCTCCACGGTTCGTAGGTTTGCAGCCGCCATGCTGTGAGATTTTATGTGTGATTGTTTTATCTTACACATAAAATATCCTGATCGTGTTTGATCGAGGCATGAGACTGTTCTGACTCGGCCAATTTTCAGCATCGATTTTTCAGCGTCTATTTATTGTATGCATTTTGAAATATAGAGTTGAGTTCTGTTTTAATGTTCCCAAGTGTACCTACCTAAAATAAAAATAAAAAGTTTAATATACAGGTTTGTGGCTCTTAATTTTATTAATTAACCATTTGTAAACTTATGTTCACTGTTCTTTTTTTTTATATATATATAAATATAGGATTTGTTTTAAATCTATATTCATTGAGTCGAATCGAGAATCGAAATAGAATCGAATTGGAAGATCTGAATCAATACCCAGCCCAAACCGGGGTTTAAAAGACACTTAATGTTTCTATGCACTATGGCTGTTTTATTTTATAAATATTTTATTTTATTATTGTATTTTGCACTATGGATATTTTATTTTTCTATTATTTAATGTTAGTTTATTTTGCACTACGGCTATTTTATTTTATTAGTTTATTTTGCATTATGTACATTTTATTTTATACTATGGCTATTTATTTTATTTTACTATTATGTAATGTTATAATTTTATTTTATTTTATACTATGGCTATTTTTTTTAGTGCAAACCGTGATTAATTTTTTTCAGGATTCTTTGAAAGTTCAAGAGAAAAGCATTTAATTAAAAAAGAAATATTTTGCATTATTATAAATGTCTTTACTTAAGAAAGGACGCATTAAATTGATCAAAAGTGACAGTAAATTATTAATGTTTTTTTCGTATTGACCCCAAACTTTTGAACTGTATGTATGCATGCATGTCCATTAAACAAATATATAAAAGATACTGTCTTTATGGTGTTTCTACGTCAATTTGGAGATCAAACGTGAAATTATTACAATATAAAACTATATAAAAAATGGTAATGTTAGGTTCGATTTATCACGATTAATTACAGAAATATGTGCAATTAATTAGTTAATTTTTTTTAATCAATTGACAGCACTAATATATTTATATTGTATTTCTCTCTTGTGTACAGCACATTTTGACAAACATACAAAATTATACAAATACAAATAAAAAAAAATAATTTTTAAATTTAATTTTAACTTTAAAGGGGTCCTATAATGCCCTTTTTTACAAGATGTAAAATAAGTCTCTGATGTCCCCAGAGTGTGTATGTGAAATTTTAGTTAAAAATACCCCACAGATAGTTTTTTTATAGCACGTAACTTTACGTTGTCGCTTTAAATGCAAATGAGCTACTGCTCCCGGCACAGGGGCGGAGCTTCAAGAGCTTGTTCTTAACAGATCCATTGACCAGAGCCCTTTGTTTGCGAGGCGGGTTTATGTAAATTTTAGGGTTAGTGATGTCACTAACCCGAGAGGAAGCTCGTGTATTCACTACCAGCTGTTTGTTGTAGTCCTTAAAAAGTGATTTCTGTCAAATAAAATATCTTCCTTTGCTATGAACTTTGAGCGTTGTAACTTTCCAGCTGTTGTTAATGCTCAAACAGCAACATTACACACTAACTAAAGTTAGAAAGGTGAAATCATAATCAACCACCCCTTTAAAAAGCAGTATGAGCAGTATTATGCAGTGACCTGCCTTGGTGTGGTATGGTCCCAGCACGATCCAGCCACAGAAACAGTAGCCGAGGTAAATCATGGCGGCACAGCAGCTGAAACGGATGACGTTGGGAAACGCCGCTCGCAGCGTGATGATGAGAATCTGACCAATCAAATACAAGCAGTTACACATCACAGTCAAGAGAGGGCGCAATCACTTACACCAACATAACTACAACTACATCTGCTCGTGCTGAAGAACCAATGCAAGTCCACCATACTGATAAATACTGAAATTATCCATTTCTATGGCAAAACATTGGATAGAACTTTTTAAATACATTTTTTGATAATATTAGAAGCCTTACAATAAGGTCTCATTTGTTAAAAAATACTTCATCCATTAAATAATGTATTTCCAGAGCATTTATGAACCTTTGTTAATTTTAGTTAATAAAGTGCATGTGCATAAAGTGAATGAATGCAAGTCCACCAGCATACTGATAAATAGACAAATAATTAATTTCTATAGCAAAAAAATTGGATAAAATTATTTTTCACTTAAAAAAAAAAAAATATATATATATATATATATATAATATTAGAAACCTTACAATAAAGTCACATTTGTTAAAATTACTTCATGGATTAAATAATTTATGTCTATAGCAAAATAATTGCATAAAACAAATTTTCACTTTTTTATAAAAATATTGATAATAGAAACCTTACAATAAGGTCTCATTTGTTAAAATTACTTTATGTATTAAATGTATTTCTAGAGCATCTATGAACCTTTGTTAATGTTAGTTAATAAAAAAAAGTTCATGTTAGTTCACAGTGCATTAATTAATATTAACAGATGCAACTTAGTAAATGTGAAGATTAACATTGAGATTAATAAACACTATAGAAGTATTGTTCATTGGTACTTTATGTTAACAAATGAAACCGTACTGTAAAGTGCTATTAACCCCTTAAGCCCTGAAGGCATTTTTGGGATTTTTTGTCTGAATGATACACAAAAAAGTAAAGACTCATAACTTCAAAACTATAGCAAGGAGAGTCAAAAGGTAGATATCATTTGTTAGGAAACTTTTTATATTTTTAGAAAATATAAATTTTTATTACTTTTGGACAATCTAACGGTAAGAAACTGCTGATAAAAGACAAAAATATTATTATTATTTTTTAATAATTTACATATCTTTCTTATTTGAAATGCAATAACTTAGGGGAACATCACCAAAAAATAATTATTTTGCTACCGTATTTCCTTCCTATGTGTGGCCTGCACCTGGATCATTATTTTCTGATGATAGCATAAAGTAATCCAAAGTTACAGCACTTGGAACAAAGGGAGCCTTTTTGTTCAGTCATTGACATTTATAAAACTCTTGTTTTCTGAGTGACATGCACACATTTAAAGACTCATAACTCCAAAACTATAGAGAGGAGAGTCATAAGGTAGGTATCATCTGTTAGAAAACTTTTTATATTTTTAGAATATATACATTGTTATTACATTTGGACAATCTAATGCTGAGAAACGGCTGATAAGACAAAAATATGATTTATTTTTTAAATCACATATATTTCTTATTTGACATGCAATAACTCAGGAAGAAAATAAGGTAGCAAAATAATTCTTTTTTTTGTGATGTTCCCCTATGTATGGCCTGCACCTGGATCGTTATTTTATGATGATAGCATAAAGTAATCCAAAGTTACAGCACTTGGAACAAAGGGAGCCTTTTGTTCAGTCATTGCAACACTTGTTTACTTAGAGTTATAACACATAACCCCACAGACACACACTAGCTAAGCTATGAGTGATATCTTTAGATCTGAGTGACGGATTATGGTGATTGTGGTCTCTTTTTAATCGTAAGAGTCTGCTGTAAATAAGGATGTCTCATTTACAACGATCTGAGTATGTTTCATGAAGTTACAGTAGAAAACGTCACATCAGTATATTATGTACCTATGGGTCTTGTAGGGCTTATGAGGAACTCTATGAGTGATATCTTTAGATCTAAGCAACGGATTATGGTGACTTTTGTCTCTTTTTAATCGTGATAGTCTGCTGTAAATAAGGATGTCAATTTTTTAACCATCGGGGTATGTTTCATGAAGTTACAGTGAAAAACGTCACATCAGTATATTATGTACCTATGGGTCTTGCAGGGCCTATGAGGAACTCTATGAGGAATATCTTTAAATCTAAGCGACGGATTATTGGTGACTTTGGTCTCTTTTTAATCGTGACAGTCTGCTGTAAATAAGGATGTGCCATTTTCAACGATCGGAGTATGTTTCATGAAGTTACCAGCGTAAAAACTCATTTAAAGCTACATTTGTTTACTTAGCTTATTTGCGCCTCTGACGTTATACGTGTTATAACTCAATGAAGGATATCTTTAGATCTGAGTGACGGATTTTGGTGACTTTGGTCTCTTTTTAATCGTGAGAGTCTGCTGTAAATAAGGATGTGCCATTTTTAACGATCGGACAATGTTTCATGAAGGTAAAAGCCTAAATGCTGCTTTAAAGCTACATTTTGTTTTCTTAGCTTATTTGCGCCTCTGAAGTTATACGTGTTATAACTCAATGAAGGATATCTTTAGATCTGATTGACGGATTTTGGTACCTTTGGTCTTTTTTTAATCGTGACAGTCTGTTGTAAATAAAGACGTGCCATTTTTAACGATCGGAGCATGTTTCATGAAGTTACCCGCAAAAATGCCAAGTCTAAGCAACTTTTTTACTCATGTGCATCTGTGCTGTTTTTTGTGTGTTATAACATAACGAGGAATATATTTAGATCTGAGTGATGGATTATGGTGTCTTTAGGCTCTTTGTATTCGTGAGAATCTGCTTTAAATAAGGATGTGCAATTTTCCATGTTTCATGATGTTACGAGTGAAAAAACGCCACGTGAATGCCACATCAGTATATTATTCACATATGGGTCTTGCAGGGCTTAACTAACAAAAACTCACTCAAGTTTAGTCAAAGCCCAAAATAAATGGGCTTGTTGTGTTCTACTCCATGAGACCTTTCAAATGACATATGACACATGACTATCTGAGCTATATGATGTTTTTGACACATTGCGGTACATAATAATTTTCCCTTCCTCAAATTATTATTTATTTATTTTTCATTTTATTAGCAAATAACTCAGCACTACTTTGGAGATAATCATAATGGCTACATTCATTGTAAAGTTTAGACTCTAAGCTTTCAAATGATGCCTATTTTGTGTTGATCAATGCAGTAGTTTTGAAAAATATGACAGTTAATTTTTTTCATAGCTAGGTGGCGCCCCCCGGTGGTACACTCCGTTTTAAAAAGCTTTAAAATGATACCTATTTTGTGTTATTACATTTAGTGGTTGCTTAGTAATTTGATTATGAATTTTCTTTTATGGGGTGGTGTCCCGCCGGCGGGACGTTTAGGGTTTAAGGGGTTAAATATTCACCACTAATTGCCTTTAGAAAAAAACAAACTACACAAGGTAAAAATCTACCAAAATAAAATTTAAATGGGTAATTTGTGTAGATTTACCTACTTAACTGCCTCTAAATGCTGGCATTTGGTTGTTTTTAATAACATATCACAAGATTAAGTCTTTATAATATTACAACTTAAGCATTTTTACTACTCAAAAGCAATCCCCTGTAAAGTTGTGCATTAATGTTCACGATTGTGCTGCATTCACTCACAAAAATACATGTTTTATATATTTACAGTAGGAAATTTACTAAATATCTTCATGGAACATGATCTTTACTTAATATCTTAATTATTTTTGCCATAAAAGAAAAATGGATAATTTTGACCCATACATTGTATTGTTGGCTATTGCCACAGATATACCCGTGTGACTTAAGACTGGTTTTGTGATCCAGGATCACGAATGGCCAAACCAAGTATTTCTCTTGAGTCTCCTGAAAACTGCAGTGAGAAGTGAGAATGAACAGGTCGTACGTTGTATTTTTTTAAGTATCCCATGTAGCGTAAGACCCCGATCCACACGAACATGGTGCCGGTGCCCAGCAAGATACTGCACAGATCATAACTCGCCATGGCCTGAGAAAACACCAACACAAACAGCTTAAAAGAGTCATTTCACTGATTTAACAACATTATGCAAAAGATTAAGAGCTTTAGATTGATGACGTCAGCAATTAACACCATTGCTGCATTTATTTGATCAAAAATACAGCAATATACAAAGTGTAATTTATTCCTGTGATCAAAGCTGAATTTATCATCATTACTCCAGTCTTCAGTGTCACATGATCCTTCAGAAATCACTATAATATGATGATCTGATGCTCAAGAAACATTTATGATTATTATCAATGTTGAAACCAGTTCATATTTTTGCGGAAACCGTGATGCATTTTATTTTCCAGGATCCTTTGATGAATAGAAAGTTCAAAAGAACAGCATTTATTTAAAATGGAAATCTTTTAGAACATTATAAACGTCTTTACAGCCACTTTTGCTCAATTTAATGCATCCTTCCTATATAATAGTATTAAAACTCTTTAAAACAAAACCTTACTGACCCCAAATCTGCCTGTTTATACATGTTTACTTAACAAAAAAAGACAGTTACATGTCATCTTCTTTAAGCCGTGTTCTCACCTTGAGCTGGATGATGATCTTCAGCAGAGAGCCTGTGATGGTGAGAACATCACTAATGATGATGAGGATAAACCAGCCGTTAATGAACTCCATGCGGTCGGAGAAGGACACGCGTTTGCTGTAACGACTGGAGAAGAATGTGGTGTATTCCTAAAGAACAGATGAACATTTGATTACTGTCTGTGAATTTTGATGCTCTACAAATAAAATGATCATAAAAGTTTTCCATGGCGTCAAAAAAATATTAGATTTATGTATTAGAAATGCATATAATAATTCCATTCATTTGGAGTTTTGAAATGTGACACATTTTTTATAAATGAAACGGGTAACCATTTCGACACTCAAACAAATCATGCCAAAGTTTATTATTTACATATATTTGATTCTAATTAAATCATATTTTCAAATGGCTTAGAATCAGCATTATACTAGTCATTGAGAAAATTGAATTTATCCAGGTAAATAAAAGTTGTTTTGACAATGTGTGGATATTCAAACAACATTTAAGTAGTTAAAATGTATAAGATTAAAATAAACTGGATTTAGTGATGATAAATACACTGCTTTTAAAACACTTTCAGTTTATTAATGCCATTTTTACAGAAATCTGACTTCAGAAATCATTCATGTTTGATTGACAAATACGCATCCCATTTATTATTTATTTTTGTAAAACTATTTTATTTCCAATTCAAATACATATTTTTTTGTCCTTTTTAGAGCTTGACCATATAAATCACCTTCCACTTTCATTGTATAAAAAACAGCAGCTCAGAGATTCAGTGTGTTTCATGGTAAGTGATTTTTTTTTGGATAATTGCACAAACGTCACGAACAAACTCACAAACTGCAGCAGGACTCCAGCTTTCACCGAGCGCATGCAGAGAAGCAGCGACAGCAGGAGAACCAGAATGACCATTACGTCAAACAGAACCATCATGTACATGTCCCTCGGGGCTACGGACAAAAACATTCATTAAAATCACTCTGAAGTGCATAAACACTCTTCATAATGTGGTGTTTCAGACTAGTGGAAAGAAAATATCCAAAAATACACATTTAAGTGTTCATTTTATTGCACTTTTTCTATTTGCATCTGTAGATTTCGATTACGATACATAACTTTAAAGAGTTTTTCCTCCACTTCTGCAGCAGTTATAAACACCAAAATTTAGAGATTTATTCCCGTCTATATTCTGAAGGTTTTTACTGAGAGGTTTGTTTATATATCATTCACAGTTGCTTATGTAAACATTTTATTCCTAAAAAAATGGTGAAAATGTTACTTTTTTTTTTGTCAACATTATTTTCGGATTTTTGGAATGATAAAAAAGATATCCAAAATCCCCTCAGTAAAATCCTTTAACTCTAATATGTCAACAAAATCAAACAATCATTTTGAGCCTGGCTTTATCCAATGTTCAGATTTATGTTCTGGAAATTATGCATTTAGTGCATATTTCACTAGTTAATGCATCATTTGCACATTTAAACATTTCAGAAAACTTGTAATACAAAAAAATTAAATTAGTTTAAATGTTTTGCACAACAGAAATACATTTTTGTAAATAAAAAAACATTTGTAAGCAGTGGAGAATGATGGGAAAGACTCACATGCCCCAGTCACGGTCCAGTCTCTGCATTCATAGATCTGCACATCGTTGTCCAGGTCAATCCCGATTCTCCCACTGTGGGGCTTGTTGTCAAAGGTGATCTGCTCATTAAAAAAAAGAAGAAAAAACAAAAGACGCTACTTTTATTTACACTAGCATTCAAACGTTCAGAATCATTAAGAATTTAAGTTTAAAAAAAAAAAAAGTCTGTTATGCTCAAAGCGGCATCCAATTAAAAATACAGTAAAAAAATGAAATATTGTGAAATATTACTGTTTTTCTTGATTGCAAACACACTATATGTGGTGTAGTTGGCCTAATTTCCCAAACCATTCATTCAGTTCTCGAAAACAAAGACATGTTTTTCAAAACGTTTCACCTGTTTTCACAGCCATTCCAATTTTTCTGCAAAACTCTACACAAAAAAATGATGTCCTCATTTTGCACAGGTTCTCACTCAGAAAACACAAACACATAATATAATTAACTCAAGTGTCACACTGTGAACTCAGAGCACACATTAATCCATGTGTAAACATTAAGTAGAAAATGCACATGAATGATCATGAGGGATGTTGATCTACAGGGTTTTACACTACTTATACACACAGTATAATTACAGTAACATCAGTAATTTAGATGAGAGAAATTTTACTATTCTGTGTACAGTAATAACATATGTTGTACTCTTTCCAACTAATAATTGCCAAGTTGATTTGTAGCCATGTACTTCTGAACTGAGAGACGTGTTTGTCTGTATTTGTTTATTTTTTACTGTACTCTAATTAACAGTTACCGTATTGTATTACAAACCAAGTTCATATTCAATACTTTGGTATTTGAACTTTTCTTTTCTAGTACTTGTCATCTACTAGCAAGATCTCTATGCAGTAGTATAATGAAAATAAACTTTTCTTAAAGCTGATTGTTGAATTTCTCTATCTTCTGCACCACTATTTCTCTTCTATACTGTAATAGACATTGAGCTGTAAAATGATTCGTGACTGACAAACAGAGGTTTTTATAAAGTGTTTTGAATTGATCTCTCTAGTGTGTAAGAGTGTGTGTGTGTTGTCACGGTCACATTGTGTTTTATTGCAATCTCAGTTAAAATGAGAACTGCGCATGTGCGTGTCAGTTAGTTTTTGACAAGTGAGGAGAGGAGATAACCGCTCTGCCGACTCTCTTTGTATTCTTTCTTTTATTTCGTTTTATACTGTGACCAGAGTTGGATGTTTCTTTGTATACTTTTTCCTCACTCGTTCCAAATGTATGCGGACGAGTGTGCGACGTAAAGTTATTTTATTAAACGCGGGGAAATTACGACATCTCTCGTCTCTCGTGCTCATTTTCCTCCGACACCTGTTTTTATCTCTCTGGGCAACATCACAACTTTGCGTTACATTGTGTGTGTGTGTGTGGTGTGTGTGTGTGTGTGTGTGTGTGTGTGTGTGTGTGTGTGTGTGTGTGTGTGTGTGTGTGTGTGTGTGTGTGTGTGTGTGTGTGTGTGTGTGTAAAGTTTGGTTTTGAGTGGAAAGCTTCATTTTGAACCGAAAATAGGAAGTATAGGGAAATGAGTGAGAAGATATGGATTTGTGTTTAGAGTTTTGAGAAAAGGAGTCATAATTTCAAGAAATGTGTTTAAGGAATTAGAGAAAAACTATACCGGTACAATGTAAATCAGCTGTTTTCTATGTAAATATATTGTTCATTATAATTTATTCCTGTGATCAAAGCTGAATTTTCAGCATCATTACTCCAGTCTTCAGTGTCACATGATCCTTCAGAAATAATTCTAATATGATCTGATGCTGAAGAAACAATGTAGATTTTTTTTCTGGAAACAGGGTGATGGTCATGTGTTCAATAAAGGAAAAACCTGCAAACTTTCCCAGCTTAGAATCCTTCCCATTTTATCCCACTCATGAGTTTATGAATGTAAGAGGAAACAGAGATGAATGTCAGAGATGAGCAATAATGTAATAATAACTGAAAGGTCATGTGACATACCATAATGTTGAAGACGTAACAGTCTGGAAGCTCGTGATACTGAACCGTCTCCAGGTTAATGGATTTCAGAGTGAATTTTACAGTCACTGCCAATAACCTGATGAACAAACACACAAACTACATTTGGGCTTTATCTAAAGATCTCTTTAGATAATAGTCAAGTCAAGTCAAGTCACCTTTATTTATATAGCGCTTTTTACAATACAAGTTGTTTCAAAGCAGCTTTACAGAGATAACAGGAAAACAATGTTGTAATAGTATTGTTCAATTGAAAATTAAATGTCCCCAACTAAGCAAGCCAAAAGGCGAAGGCAACAGTGGCAAGGAACCAAAACTCCATCAGGTGACAGAATGGAGAAAAAAACCTTGGGAGAACCCAGGCTCAGTCGGGGGGCCAGTCCTCCTTTGGCCAACGAATGAACAGTGTATGATTATGAGTTAGGCAGCATAATGTCAGGAGTCAGATGGGATCAGAACTTTCACGATATTATCCAGTTCATCTGGTTGGGTTGGGTCATCCGGCCGGTGAGGAGATGAGTGGTGAGGTGTCCATGGGCCTACACAGCCCTGATAATGCGTGTCGTTGTGTCCATGTGATGGTCCATCATCAGATCTGGATATGCCCTGGATCCGGCGGTCTGCGGTAAACCTCGGGATAAACAGAGAGACTAATATTAGCGTAGACGCCATCCTTCTTATGATGTACAAAGTACATCAGGAATTATGGGAAGTGTTCCCGGTTCCGGCTGATCTAATCTATGCAGCCTAACATTGAATTATAGAAATCTATAATGTGTTATGTGTATGCTAAGCCAAAGAGATGTGTTTTTAGTCTAGATTTAAACTGACAGACTGTATCTGCTTCCCGGACCGTGTTAGGAAGATTGTTCCAAAGTTTTGGTGCTAAATAGGAAAAGGATCTACCGCCAGCAGTCGATTTTGATATTCTAGGTATTATCAACTGGCCAGAATTTTGAGATCGCAATAGACGTGAAGGACTATAATGCGTTAAGAGCTCGCTCAAGTACTGGGGAGCTAAACCATTTAGTGCTTTGTAAGTAATCAGCAATATTTTAAAATTTATACGATGTTTAATAGGCAGCCAATGCAGTGTTGACAGAACCGGGCTAATATGGTCATACTTCCTGGTTCTGGTAAGAACTCTAGCGGCTGCATTTTGAACTAGCTGTAGTTTGTTTAATAAGCGTGCAGGGCAACCACCCAGTAGAGCATTACAATAATCTAGCCTTGAGGTCATGAACGCATGAACTAATTGTTCCGCATTTGTCAGTGAGAGCATATGACGTAATTTAGATATATTTTTAAGATGGAAAAATGCGGTTTTACAGATACTAGACACGTGACTTTCAAATGAAAGATTGGTATCAAAGAGCACACCCAGGTTCCTAACTAACGTCGAAGACTTAACAGAGCAGCCATCAAGTGTTAGACAGTATTCTAGGTTATTAGGTGAGGAAGTTTTTTGTCCAATGATTAGAATCTCTGTTTTTTCAGAATTTAGTAATAGGAAATTACTGGTCATCCAATTTTTTATATCAGCTATGCATTCCGTTAATTTTGTGAATTGGTAAGTTTCGTTAGGTTTTGAAGAAATATACAGCTGAGTATCATCAGCATAACAGTGAAAGCTAATTCCATATTTCCTAATTATATCTCCTAATGGTAGCATGTACAGAGTGAAGAGCAGCGGTCCTAGTACTGAGCCTTGTGGTACGCCATACTGAACTTGTGATCGATAAGACATCTCTTCATTTACTGCTACAAACTGATATCGGTCAGATAAGTATGATTTAAACCATGCTAATGCAATTCCGCTAATGCCAACATAGTTTTCTAGTCTATTTAAAAGAATGTTGTGGTCGATAGTATCAAATGCAGCACTAAGATCAAGTAACACTAATAGAGAGATACAACCACGATCGGATGATAGGAGCAAATCATTTGTGACTTTAATGAGAGCAGTCTCAGTACTATGGTACGGTCTAAATCCGGACTGAAAATCCTCGCAGATATTATTTCTTTCTAAAAAGGAACACAGTTGTGAGGATACTGCTTTTTCTAGTATCTTTGACAGAAAAGGCAGATTCGAGATCGGCCTGTAATTGACTAATTCTGTAGGATCAAGTTGCGGTTTTTTAACAAGCGGTTTAATCATAGCCAACTTAAAGGTTTTTGGTACGTATCCTAATGACAAAGATGAATTAATGATATCTAGAAGAGGATCTATGACCTCTGGAAGCATCTCTTTCAGTAGCTTAGTCGGTATAGGGTCTAGCATACAAGTTGTCGATTTAGATGAATTAACAATTTTGCAAAATTCTTCCTCTCCTATAGCAACAAATGAATCAAAATGTTCCTCACAGAGACTACAATATACTCCCTGATGCGATACTGTAGTAGACGGTTGCATAGTTATAATTTTGTCCCTGATATTATCAATCTTATAAGTGAAGAAGTTCATAAAGTCATTACTGCTGTGTTTCTTATAAACTTCTGGGCTTGAAGCTTTCTTTTTCGTTAGTTTAGTCACTTGTTCAAATAAATACCTAGGATTATGTTTATTTTCTTCTAATAGGGTTGAAAAATAATTAGTTCTAGCATCTTTTAAGGCCTCTCTGTAAGCAATCGAGCTCTCCTTCCATGAAATCCGAAATACCTCTAGTTTTGTTTTCTTCCAGTTTCGCTCCATTTTTTCTGGCTGCTCTCTTAAGGGCCCGGGTGTGCTCATTGTACCACGGCGTTGGACTATTTTCTTTGATCTTCTTTAAGCGCAGCGGAGCAACTGTGTCTAAAGTGCTGGAAAAGAGAGAGTTAAAAGTTTCTGTTGCAATATCAAGTTCTTCTAAGCTATCTGGGATGCTGAGATTATGAAACTGATTTGGAAGATTATTGATAAAGCAATCTTTAGTGGCAGAAGTGATAGGTCTAACATATTTATAACACGGAGTCGGCTTTGCAGCCTTGGCTAAATGTAATTTACACAAGACTAGATAGTGATCGGAGATGTCGTCGCTCTGCTGCAGAATTTCAACGCCATTAACATCTATTCCATGTGATAATATTAGATCAAGAGTATGATTACGACAATGAGTAGGTCCTGACACGTGTTGTCTCACTCCAATTGAGTTTATAATGTCTTTAAATGCCAATCCCAATGCATCTTTTTCATTATCTACATGTATATTAAAATCACCAACAATTAGGACTTTATCTGCAGCCAATACTAATTCTGATAGAAAGTCAGCAAATTCTTTGAGAAAATCTTTATGGTGCCCTGGTGGCCTGTATACAGTAGCCAGCAGAATTCTCAAACGTGATTTATTGTTTACACTATAAATTTTTACATTAAGCACCAACACTTCAAAAGAAGTATATTTAAAACTAGATTTCTTAGTGGTTTTCAGAATATTACTATAAATTACAGCAACACCTCCCCCTTTGCCTTTCGGACGAGGCTCATGTTTATAACAATAATCTTGCGGAGTAGACTCATTTAAAGTAATGTAATCGTTTGGTTTTAGCCAGGTTTCTGTCAAACACAGCACATCTAGGTTATAGTCTTTAATCTTATCATTAACTATGAGCGATTTTGAATTAAGGGATCGAATATTCAGCAACCCAAGCTTTATCGTTTGCTCATCTGTATTATGTCTGTTTTTTATTTGTTGAACATCAATTAGATTTTTAACCTTAGAAAGGTTTGGCAGTTTTTTGGATTTCCAAATTCGGGGAACAGACACAGTCTCTATATGATGATATCTAGGTGAAAGAGTCTCTATGTGATGAGATTTATCTGACCTTGGTGACGTGAGGCCGCTAGCAGACGGTCGGTTTAGCCAGTTTGTCTGCTTCCTGACCTGAGCCCCAGATTGTCATGTTTTATCTCTAAGACTATGAGCCAAATTACTAGAGAGAAGAGCAGCACCATCCCAGGTGGGATGAATACCATCTCTTTTCAACAGGTCAGGCTTGCCCCAAAAACTTTTCCAATTGTCTATGAATTCTATATTATGTTGCGGACACCAATTAGACAACCAGCCATTGAGTGAACACAATCTACTAACTATCTCATCACTCCTTCGAACAGGAAGAGGGCCAGAGCAGATTACAGTGCCTGACATCGTACTTGCGAGTTCAAACACCTCTTTAATATTAATTTTGGTGATCTCCGACTGGCGAAGTCGAACATCATTAGTGCCGACGTGAATAACAATCTTAGAGAATTTACGATTAGCATTAGCCAGCACTTTTAAATTTGCTTTGATGTCAGGCGCTCTGGCTCCCGGCAAACATGTGACTATGGTGGCTGGTGTCTCTATTTTCACGTTCCGTGTAATAGAATCGCCAATTACCAGGGCACAATCAACAGCATTCTCAGTGGGTGTTTCACTGAGAGGGGCAAATCGATTTGTTATGGTAACCGGAACAGAAGAGTGGTTTTTTGATCCGCGACTAGAGCGATTTCTCACCGTCACCCATCTGCCTGGCTGCACAGGCAATAACTCAGCCGGAACCGAATCATGTAAATGGTTCACTATGCTAGGCGCATCCAAAGTAGTATCTAAAGCTCGAGCACACTTACTATCCTCAATTAAAGTTTGGATGCGTGTCTCTAATTCTGAAATCTTCTCCGTCAGCCTGACTGTCTCCTTGCATTTATCACATATAAACCCTATGCCGACGGGGAAGGCTATGGTAAACATATGGCATGATGTGCAAGTGACAATAACAGGACAAGACATTACTCACCGTGTTTGTTGACTGATTCTTACTCACCTGGGCTTTTTATGAACTCAGATGTGCGGGCGCGCACGAGAAAAATAAATAAATAACTGAGCGCACGGGTGGCGACTTAACAGGCTAGCGAGATACTAGCGTGTTGTGCTAACAATAACGGAAGCTAGCGATGTTAGGTAAGCTGTAATTAGTAGTATAAACAACTAGAAATGATAGTAAATGATGGTTCAAAACAGAAAGAAATGCGAGGCTTAGACGGAGCTAAAAGCCTCGGAGCAAACACACTCACACACAACAGCAGGCAGCGAGGCAGACAGGAGCAATCGATCGGCAGAAGCAATCCAACACTGATTGACTCAACTCTATAACTACTCAACTATAATAGATAAAGATTAATACAGTGCTTTTTTAGTATAATAATAAATATTTTATATAGCGCTTTTAAATGTTATTTCTCAAAGCGCATTACACAGAAAAGGATATGATGTTAAAGTAAATGCATAAATAACATTCAAAATTAAACATCATAAAACAACAAAAACTATACATACTTAAAACATACAATATTCAAAATACAATATACGAGTACACTACAAAATCACATATAAAGTCACTGATTTACTATTATAGTTTGTAAATATTTTGATATTTAATAGTTTTTATTAAGTTTTAGTTATTTTAAACAAAAAATAGAGATGTTGCCTGGCAGCTAGCTGAAATAAACGATGTTTATTGTATTTTTTTTAAATTTCAATTAAATAATGATTTTTTGTGTGGTTTATTAATGATAATAAATGTTAATTATCATTAAAATGATCATTAAAATGTTTGTTAATGATAACAAACTTGCATCATACAACATCTTTTCTATAGAGGTGATTTTTAATATCATTGATATACTATTATAGTTTGATATTTAATTGTTTTTATTAAGTTTTAGTTATTTTAAATAAAAAAAATTAATGTTGCCGTTGCAGCTAGATGTTTATTGTATTTTATTTCAAATACTGAAAATCTTTTTTTTTTTGGTTTAGTTTTGGTTTTAGTTAATAACAACAACCCTGCATTCTACATCTTTTAGATGCGATACCTCTCGAAGTGCAGAGTGAAGTTGAGTGGGTTTGCAGTGATAGTTGAGAAGGGATGTCGAGGGTAAATCAGCAAACACTCTGAAACAAACCAACAGAAGAATGTACATGTACATGTGAAGTAAAGGTGTTTGTGAGCACGTTCTCATCACGTCACACACACACACACACCTTCATCCACACGAGTGTCGATGTGAAAGCTCTCGTTGGCTGGTGAGAGGCTGCCGTTGAGGTAGAACTGCTGGCAGATGCTGAGAGGACTGTAAACCTCACCGTTCTTCTCATATTCATGGTTGCCCAACGTTATGCTTGGCAACGTTAGAAACTGCAAGGGGGGAAAATTGACCTTTTAGGATTTTTATTTTTTCTATGAAAGGCCAGTGTGAAAGATGTAATTGTTTAAGCTTGACATCAAGGATCTACACACAAATAATTATATATATATGTCATGCAATTTAAAAAACACTTGTGCAATTTAATCTAATCTTATGTGCACTTTAAAATATACATTTTTATATACTTTATGGAATACAATTTAAAATCTCTTTTTGCATCTTTTGGCAAATGTAAAAAATGTATTTATAGATGGCATACAATTTAAAATATGTCTTTGCATCATTTGTGCACTTTTAAATATAAATATTTATATACTGTATGGCAAGCAATTTTAAATATCTTTTCCATCTTTTGGATACATTTAAATAAAAATATTTATATAAATCGCATGCCATTTAAATGTCATTTTGAATCT
Organism: Chrosomus eos; assembly: GCA_036326025.1. Classification (NCBI taxonomy): domain Eukaryota; kingdom Metazoa; phylum Chordata; class Actinopteri; order Cypriniformes; family Leuciscidae; genus Chrosomus; species Chrosomus eos. The sequence continues at coordinate 35,298,441 of CM070837.1, forward strand.
TTTGTGCACTTTTAAATATAAATATTTATAAACTGTTTGGTAAGCAATTTAAAATATTTTCCGTCTTCTGTATACATTTAAAAACAAATATTTATATAATCGAATCCAGTTTAAATTTCATTTCATTTGTGCGCTTTTAAATATTAATATTTACATGGAATCCAATATAAAATACATTTGTGCAATTTAATCTAATCTTTTTAAATGCACTTTAAAATCTAACTATTTATATAGTCTATGGAATGGAATTTATAATCTATCTTTTGCATCTTTGCATCTATCTTTATAGTAAAACTCTAAAAAAAAATATTTATATATGGCATGCAATTTATAATACGTTTTTACTTTTTCTTTTGCAACTTCTAAATATAAATATTTATATACTGTATGGCATGCAATTATGTTCCATCTTTTGACAACATTTAAACAATTATTTATATACGTCATGTAATTTAAAATTTTGTGCACTTTTAAATATAAATATTTATATTTATATACGGCATGCAATTTAAATACCTCCGTGCAATTTTATTTAATATTTTGTGCATTTTAAAATGTATTTTTATTTTTTATTTTAAGTTTATTCGAATAGGGCCAAGTATGTTACATAAGCTCATGTTCCATACTACAATAATTCATAATTTAAACAATAAATTAATAAACAATAATTTAAATATAAATATTTATACACTATATGGCAATTCAAATTGCAATTTTTTCCATCTTTTCGCAACATTTAAGTATAAATATTTATACACTATATGGCATGCAATTTAAAAATAAATGTTACATATTTTGGCTACTTTAAAAATATATTTATATATAGCATGCATTTTAAAACACGGTTTTGCATCTTGTTCTTTTGGCAACTTCTAAATATAAGCATGTCTATATTCTCACCTGCTCCACGGTGTAAGCGATGTGTGTGTAGACGTCGTGTTTGGTGTAAACGGCGTATGTGTTCGCGCTGCTCCTGCTGAAGTTCTTCAGGAACAGATGTCTGAACGTCATGAGATTCTCCTCCTTAAACTGAACCACCATCTGATTACTGAGACCAAACGATACCAGCTACACACACACACACACACACACACACACACACACACACACACACACACACACAACACACACACACCATTTTAAAGCTTTTTATTCTGCTTAAACCATCATTTCTGACTATGACTCCTCTTAAAAATGAAGGGTCGTTTTAACCCAAATTTGGACAAACACAAATTTTGGGTTAAAATGTAACTTAAAAATTTAACCCAACAGCTAGGTTTGTCCATATTTGACCCAAATTTTGGTTAAAACGACCCTGCGTTTCTTTTAGTGTACCTGTATGGTGACCACAGCGATCTTCAGGATCTGCAGGATCAGTTTCCAGGGCTTTCTTCTGCGAGCGGTGTATTTGTCACAGGGGTTCATGAAGAAATACTTCAGCTTCCTCCTGAACTTCTCCTCCTCCTCCTCCAGCGGGTCCAGGACAGTGCGGGATTCAGACCAGTTTCCGTTGGGATCATTAATGCATAAATAAGCCTCACCGGAGTCGTCCATGTCTGAAAAACAGTGCAATCGTCTGCATTGAGAAGAGCGTTCACATTTCTGTGTTTTCCTTTCCTAAAGCACATACGATTAAACGCCAAGGTGTCTGTGCACGTATGTAGTATCCCAGATCGGATTCAGGATGAACTATGGATAGGGCAATGACAAATATTTCATTTTAAGTCTATTTCATCACTTTGCTTGAATGTATTCTAGCACATCATTTATAGTGTTATTATGATAATATTTTGTGCATTATTTACAGCAGTTTTTGAATTTAAAGTGATTTTATAGGTTATATCAATTTAAATTTGTTTTATTATAAAAAAAAAAAGAAAAAACATAATTGGCCAGAATGAGAAATATTTTAAATGTACTGGATTACACTCAAGAATAATAATAATTTAAAAAAATGTATGATACAAAATGTATATTATAGTTGGTTAGATAAAAAAAATTGTACCTTTAAATAATCAGTTTTTGGTGTTTGGTTATTGTTCAATAAAATGTTATCTAATATATACACACACACACACACACGCCTTTAAATCAATTAATCAGTCACATCTAACAAACAAAATATATATTTTATATATATATATATATATATATATATATATATATATATATATATATATATATATATATATATATAGTTATATAAAAATAATATATTATATATATATTTTTTTTATATATATAAATTATATATATATATAAAAATGATATATATATATATATAGTTATATATATTTTGTTATATATAAAAATGATATATATATATATATATATATATATATATATACACACACACACAAACTTTTATGTTAGATCTGATTAATCACAATATATATCATATTTTGGGCATTTTTACACCAAATTACACTTATTGTTGTCATGGTATATTTTGTTGTTACATATAAATATTTGGTTCATGTTGTTACATATAAATATTTGGTGCATGTTGTTACATATGGCATTACATTTGGTTTTACATGTTACAAAAAAAATTATAAAGTAAAGAAATACAAACTCCAGGAAGCAAATAGTCAAAAAGTGGTGCTGGAAACCACCATATCTAGCCGGCGTATATCATATAAATCTGTCAGAAATCTTTGAATCAGCAAAGAAAACATATATGAGCTTATTGTAAAACATCACATGATCATATCAACTTGGATATAAACTCAAAACGACCCATTCTACCCCTGAAGAGAGAAGTTCTTGACATTATTAATAAGAATATGTTGCAGACGTGCAGTAATGTGGCTCTTCCACTTCTCAAAGACTGATGGACTGAATCCAGCTCACCTTCTGATTAATTGATCCACATTCCTGACTGAGTCACGTGACACGTCATGTGACAGGGTTTCCAGCGTGAATGACTGTTTGCTTTCTCGAGTTGATATTTTTTTACTTTATGAGAGTTTTTTGTAACATGTAAAGACAGACATAATGCCACATGTAACATCACGAACCAAATATTCATGAGTTGAGACTCGTCACGTGACCTCATCATACCTGTACTACAGCCTGTGATGCCAGTAAATCTCGCTTACTCGCATTTAAAAGGATTTCTGCCACATATCAAATCACGCTTTTGTAAAATGACATTAAAAACTCATAATTATGATATAAAAAGTCAAAATGATGTCATAAAAAGTCACTAATATGACATACTAAGTGAATATTAATGGCACACTAACTACTAAGTCTTAGTATGTCATAATTTCGTCTTTTTATGACTTCAATAAGGAACCAAAGCTGTCTATAAACCAAAGCATTACATGCAAAAATCAAACAAAATGACAACGTTGACAGTATTTTAAGCAGTAAAATCATGATTTCATCAGTAACTCACCAATTACAGCAGATGGCAACGGCATCAATTAGTTCTCAAGCGGCAAGAGATGAGCACATTTATATCTTTATTCTGAGATAACATCCATAAAGTCGATGAAAATCTGAAATTAAATGCGCATTTCCACTGAAATGAACCGCGTTGTGTTTCAGACGCGCTCATGCGACAGGCAACAGGTGAAGGGGCGGGGCTACCACTAAACAACGCGAGGATTGGCTGTGCGTTCTGTCAATCACACGAGTCTCCGCCTCTGTAACCAATAGTAACCGTCTGTGATTCCGGATGCTTGGACATATTTCACGCTGTTTACTCGGAATAATGTTTTTATTCCTTAAAGTGTGACCATAAAGCTTTTTTAACAAAAGGGTAAGGTTTATGAATCATACTAAGATAATTTATGTATTTAAAAACATGTGGTAAAATGGTATATATACTGTAATCATTCAGTGCCATGGTGTTACCTTCTGATACCATCGCTGTAACAGTGCACTTTTAAGATTAGGACTTTAATTTAAAGGGATAGTAAATTCACCCAAAAACGCAAATTATATTATCACTTACTCACCATGTTGTTCCAAACCTGTAAGAAGAGTTTCTTTCTTTAGTTGAACACAAAATAATATATTTTGAAGAATGTTATTAACCAGACAGTTAATGGAGCCCATTGACTTCCATACTAGAAAAAATAAATACTATAGAAGTCAATGGGTGCCGTTACTTATTGTCCATTTTCATTTTTGGGTGAACTAGGCCTATGCCTTTAAGTCACATTTAAATCAGGTAGGTCTATGTGTTTCATTTTACAGTATTTGTATCAATGTAAAATGTAATCTGAGACTTTTTGCAAGTCATGTTTGAAAGCAAAAAGAACACATTTTAAAAGACTAAGACTGCATCCAAAATCGCAAACTTCCCTACTATATAGTAGGCGAGAAGTATCTCCGAATTCACAGTGCTCATAAAAGAGAAGGTAAAAATAACCCAGGTAACCTATTGGTGAGATTCATAATTTGCATTTTAAGATATATAAAGACAGACAAAATAAACAAGTTTCAGTTCAATAGTCAACAAGAGAAAAATATAAAGAAGCCTAATTTTCCTATTGAAAATGATTTGCCAAGAGATATAAAAGAAAGAAAAATATATACAAGAGGGGCCAGAAAATTGAACAAAAGCATATTATGAAAGAATATTAGATGTTTTTATAGCTTTCTTATTTACAGACATTGAAATTGTATTTAAGTTCAGACTCGATTCTAGTTTGAAGATGTCAAAGCGGGGTTTACTACTTTTTAGGATAATTACATTTATGGATATAAAACTTTCCAATGAATAAAATGAGGTAATTACAAAAACTTGCTTTGATTAGATTCTTGTTATTAATATAAAACCCCAAAAAGATTGTGTCTGTAAGATAAGAAGAAATCCCAGAACACATTTTGGACAATCGAGGCATTAACGTTACATCAGAAAGAGTGAGCAAAAGAACAATACAAAAAGCTGAAGTGTGAATATCATTTAAACTTTACGATCCCATAAGGCCAAAGGAGAGGATTTATGAAAGGGTCACATGATAATGACATCATGGAGAATGTACATTCATACTACACACACTCATAATATTTACAACATACTTTTTTAGCAGTCGTGAAGTAATTATGTATTCAAAACAAGAGAGCATGAGATTCAGACAGAGACATACTGTTTTTAGCCTACTTTATATCAGTGAAGTATGCAATTTCAGACACAGCTTCAAATTATATTGTTTGTCAAATGAATTTTCACCACCAGATGTCGCCCATGTGTTTATCTCGGTTGTAGCCTACTGTAAACTCAATATGTTGTATACTATGTTGTATGTTTTCCCCAAAATGCAGCATTTAACAGAATCCAATTCAATTTAAACAGAATTGTTTTCATAACATGTCCAGTTATGATCTCACAAATAACAACACATTTTATTTTTATCCATTTCAGTGCATTTCAGCAAATGAATAGGTAATTAAGCATACTTCATGTACACTTACACACTGTGTTCAAACTGTGATGTGTTATTCTGTTCCCTCTGTTTTACAGCTTCAGATTAATATCTCATGATAACCCACTGAAATCCTACAAACGTACGGTCAGACATGCCTGCGAAGAGAGCCAAGAGCAGAGCGATCAAGGAGAAAGGTACAGGTGTTCTGTCCAAATGAACAATTTCTTCTTATTATTAATATTCCTTGTGTCTCTCATGAGACGGATGTACTGTTGTGATTGTTTATAGCCATAATCAAAGTAATTCTTCACTCTCCAATGCATCTTTTGGTTTCTAATGTCTTACTTTTTTGTTCTTTGCAGATAAAAAAAATGAAACCCCAGATGAAGGTGCATCAGAACCTGGCAAGTTTATCACATCACTCTCATAGCATCATATTCAGCACTTGTTTTTCTCAACGTCTTGCACCAAAAACAGTCATAATCATATTCTCAGATCTGTTTAGAGCATGTATCCACTCGTTCCTTTCCATCCAGCCAGTGTCTGTGATCAGATTAAAGATACACACGCACGCACGCACACACACACGCACACACACACACACACACACACACACACACACACACACACACACACACACACACACACACACACACACACACACACACACACACACACACACACACACACGCGTGCACGCACACACACACACACGCACGCACGGACGCACACACGCACCCACGCACCCACGCACGCACACAACGCACACACACACACACACACACACACACACACACACACACACACACACACACACACCACACACACACACACACACACACACACACACACACACACACACACACACACACACACACACACACACGCGTGCACGCACACACACACACACGCACGCACGCACGCACGCACGACGCACGCACACACGCACCCACGCACCCACCACGCACACACACACACACACACACACACACACACACACACACACACACACACACACACACACACACACACACACACACACACACACACACACACACACACACCACACACACACACACACACACACACACACACACGTAGCCAGACCTGCTTCTCGTGATGGGAAGTTTAAGACACTACATCATAAAAATCTTTTTGTATTGTGTTTGCGTTTGCATTTTAACATTAACATTTTTAGCATTCACTTTTAGGCTAAATATTTAAAATAACAGAAAGAAAGCCATCACAAACTCAAGTTTATTTGAGAGAGCCTGATCTCTTCTGGTCAAAGCAGGTTACTGCATCATCTATTAGTGAAATTAGTCAGAAACCATGTTAAAGGGACAGTTCACCCAAAAATGAAAATTAGCCCATGATTTACTCGCCCTGAAGTCATCCTAGGTGTGTATGACACTCTTCTTTCAGACGAATACAATCTGAGTTATATTAAAAAATGTCCTGGCTCTTCCAAGCTTTAGAATATATAAAATGTTTCTGTTTTAAAGTCCATAAATGTGCATCTGTCCATCATTAAAGTGCATCTATCCATCATAAAAGTGCATCTGTCCATCATAAAAGTGCATCTGTCCATCATAAAAGTGCATCTATCCATCATAAAAGTGCATCTGTCCATCATAAAAGTGCATCTGTCCGTCATAAAAGTGCATCTGTCCATCATAAAAGTGCATCTATCCGTCATAAAAGTGCATCTGTCCGTCATAAAAGTGCATATCTGTCCATCATAAAAGTGCATCTTTCCATCATAAAAGTGCATCTGTCCATCATAAAAGTGCATCTGTCCGTCATAAAAGTGCATCTGTCCATCATAAAAGTGCATCTATCCGTCATAAAAGTGCATCTGTCCATCATAAAGTGCATCTATCCGTCATAAAAGTGCATCTGTCCGTCATAAAAGTGCATCTGTCCATCATAAAAGTGCATCTATCCGTCATAAAAGTGCATCTGTCCGTCATAAAAGTGCATCTATCCATCATAAAAGTGCATCTGTCCATCATAAAAGTGCATCTATCCGTCATAAAAGTGCATCTGTCCGTCATAAAAGTGCATCTGTCCATCATAAAAGTGCATCTGTCCATCATAAAAGTGCATCTGTCCATCATTAAAGTGCATCTGTCCATCATAAAAGTGCATCTGTCCGTCATAAAGTGCATCTATCCATCATAAAGTGCATCTGTCCATCATAAAGTGCATTGTCCATCATAAAAGTGCATCAGTCCATCATAAAAGTGCATCTTCCATCATAAAGTGCATCTGTCCATCATAAAAGTGCATGTATACATCATAAAAGTGCATCTGTCCATCATAAAAGTGCATGTATCCATCATAAAGTGCATCTATCCATCATAAAAGTGCGTCTATCCGTCATAAAAGTGCATCTATCCGTCATAAAGTGCGTCTATCCGTCATAAAAGTGCATTCTATCATAAAAATGCATCTGTCCATCATAAAAGTGCGTCTATCCGTCATAAAAGTGCATCTGTCCATCATAAAGTGCATCTGTCCATCATAAAAGTGCATCTATCATCATAAAAGTGCGTCTATCCGTCATAAAAGTGCATCTATCCGTCATAAAAGTGCGTCTATCCGTCATAAAGTGATCTATTCATCATAAAAATGCATCTGTCCATCATAAAAGTGCGTCTATCCGTCATAAAAGTGCATCTGTCCATCAAAGTGCATCTGTCCATCATAAAAGTGCATCTATCCATCATAAAGTGCATCTATCCATCATAAAAGTGCATCTGTCCGTCATAAAAGTGCATCTGTCGTCATAAAGTGCATCTGTCCGTCATAAAAGTGCATCTGTCCATCATAAAAGTGCATTATCGTCATAAAAGTGGTCTATCCGTCATAAAAGTGCATCTTCTGTCATAAAAGTGCATCTGTCCATCATAAAGTGCATCTGTCCATCATAAAAGTGCATCTGTCCATCATAAAGTGCATCTATCATCATAAAAGTGCATATATCCATCATAAAAGTGCATATATCCGTCATAAAAGTGCATCTGTCATCATAAAAGTGCATCTGTCATCATAAAAGTGCATCTGTCCATCATAAAAGTGCATCTGTCCATCAAAAGTGCATCTGTCCGTCATAAAAGTGCATCTGTCCATCATAAAAGTGCATATATCGTCATAAAGTGTCTATCCGTCATAAAAGTGCATTATCTGTCATAAAAGTGCATCTGTCCATCATAAAAGTGCATCTGTCCATCATAAAAGTGCATCTGTCCATCATAAAAGTGCATCTATCCTCATAAAGTGCCTCTGTCCATCATAAAAGTGCATCTATCCATATAAAAGTGCACCTGTCCATCATAAAAGTGCATCTATCCGTCATAAAAGTGCATCTGTCCGTCATAAAGTGCATCTGTCCATCATAAAAGTGCATCTGTCCATCATAAAAGTGCATCTGTCCGTCATAAAAGTGCATCTATCCGTCATAAAAGTGCATCTTATCCATCATAAAAGTGCATATATCCGTCATAAAAGTGCATCTATCCATCATAAAAGTGCATCTATCCATCATAAAAGTGCATCTGTCCATCATAAAAGTGCATCTATCCATCATAGAAGTGCATCTGTCCATCATAAAAGTGCATATATCCGTCATAAAAGTGCATCTGTCCATCATAAAAGTGCATCTGTCCATCATAAAAGTGCATCTATCCATCATAAAGTGCATCTATCCGTCATAAAAGTGCATCTATCCGTCATAAAAGTGCATCTATCCGTCATAAAAGTGCATCTATCGTCATAAAAGTGCATCTATCCGTCATAAAAGTGCATTCTGTCCGTCAAAAGTGCATCTATCCATCATAAAAGTGCATTGCTTTTCCATCATAAAAGTGCATCATGTCCATCTATAAAGTGCATCTGTCCGTCATAAAAGTGCATCTGTCCATCATAAAAGTGCATCTATCCGTCATAAAAGTGCATCTAGTCCATCATAAAAGTGCATCTATCCGTCATAAAAGTGCATCTTGTCCTCATAAAAGTGCATCTGTCCATCATAAAAGTGCATCTATCGATCATTCAAAAGTGCATCTGTCCTCATAAAAGTGCATCTGTCCATCATAAAATGTCTATATCTCTAAAGTGCATCTTCCATCATAAAAGTGCATCTGTCCATCATAAAAGTGCATTCTCATAAAGTGCTTTCCAGTCATAAAAGTGCATTGATCCATCATAAAAGTGCATCTGATCCAAATCATATAAAGTGCATCTGTCCATCATAAAAGTGCATCTGTCCATCATAAAAGTGCATCTGTCCGTCATAAAAGTGCATCTGTCCATCATAAAAGTGCATCTGTCCATCATAAAAGTGCATCTGTCCGTCATAAAAGTGCATCTAAGTCATATAAGTGCATCTGTCCATCATAAAGTGCATCTGTCCATCATAAAAGTGCATCTATCCATCATAAAAGTGCATCTGTCCATCATAAAAGTGCATTGTCCATCATAAAAGTGCATCTGTCCATCATAAAAATCATAAAAGTGCATCTGTCCGATCATAAAAGTGCATCTGTCCATCATAAAAGTGCATCTAGTCATCATAAAAGTGCATCTTCCCTGATCCATAAAAGTGCATCTGTCCATCATAAAAGTGCATCTTCCGATCATAAAAGTGCATCTGTCCATCATAAAAGTGCATCTGTGTCCATCATAAAAGTGCATCTGTCCATCATAAAAGTGCATTATCCATCATAAAAGTGCATCTGTCCATCATAAAAGTGCATCTATCCGTCATAAAAGTGCATCTTCCATCATAAAAGTGCATCTGTCCATCATAAAAGTGCATCTGTCCATCATAAAAGTGCATCTGTCCATCATAAAAGTGCATCTGATCCATCATAAAAGTGCATCTGTCCATCATAAAAGTGCATTATCCATCATAAAAGTGCATCTGTCCATCATAAAAGTGCATCTATCCGTCATAAAAGTGCATCTGTCCATCATAAAAGTGCATCTGTCCATCATAAAGTGCATCTGTTCCATCATAAAAGTGCATCTGTCCATCATAAAAGTGCATCTGTCCATCATAAAAGTGCATCTGTCCATCATAAAAGTGCATCTTCCGTCATAAAAGTGCATCTGTCCATCATAAAAGTGCATCTATCCTCATAAAAGTGCATCTGTCCGTCATAAAAGTGCATCGTTCCATCATAAAAGTGCATCTTCCATCATAAAAGTGCATCTGTCCATCATAAAAGTGCATCTGTCCTCATAAAAGTGCATCTGTCCATCATAAAAGTGCATCTTCCATCATAAAAGTGCATTGTCCATCATAAAAGTGCATCTTCCATCAAAAGTGCATCTGTCCATCATAAAAGTGCATCTGTCCATCATAAAAGTGCATTGTCCATCATAAAATGCATCTGTCTCATAAAAGTGCATCTGTCCATCATAAAAGTGCATCTGTCCATCATAAAAGTGCATCTTCCATCATAAAAGTGCATCTGTCCATCATAAAAGTGCATCTTCCATCATAAAAGTGCATCTGTCCATCATAAAAGTGCATCTTACCATCATAAAAGTGCATCTTGTCCATCATAAAAGTGCATCTGTCCATCATAAAAGTGCATCTGTCCATCATAAAAGTGCATCTATCCGTCATAAAAGTGCATCTGTCCGTCATAAAAAGTGCATCTTCCATCATAAAAGTGCATCTGTCCATCATATAAAAGTGCATCTTATCCGTCACATAAAAAGTGCATCTGTCCATCATAAAAGTGCATCTGTCCATCATAAAAGTGCATGTATCCATCATAAAAGTGCATCTGTCCATCATAAAAGTGCATGTATCCGTCATAAAAGTGCATCTGCATCTAAAAGTGCATTGTCCATAAAAGTGCATCTGTCCATCATAAAAGTGCATCTGTCCATCATAAAAGTGCATCTGTCCATCATAAAAGTGCATCTGTCCGTCATAAAAGTGCATCGTCTGTCATCATAAAAGTGCATCTATCCATCATAAAGTCATCTGTCCTCATAAAAGTGCATCTGTCTCATAAAAGTGCATCTGTCCATCATAAAAGTGCATCTGTCCAGTCATAAAAGTGCATCTGTCCGTCATAAAAGTGCATCTGTCCATCATAAAAGTGCATCTATCCGATCATAAAAGTGCATCTGTCCATCATAAAAGTGCATCTGTCCATCATAAAAGTGCATCTGTCCATCATAAAAGTGCATCTGTCCGATCATAAAAGTGCATCTGTCCATCATAAAAGTGCATCTGTCCATCATAAAAGTGCATCTTCCATCATAAAAGTGCATCTGTCCATCATAAAAGTGCATAATCCATCATAAAAGTGCATCTGTCCATCATAAAAGTGCATCTGTCCATCATATAAAAGTGCATCTATCCATCATAAAAGTGCATTGTCCATCATAAAAGTTGCATCTGTCCGTCATAAAAGTGCATCTGTCCATCATAAAAGTGCATCTGTCCATCATAAAAGTGCATCTGTCCATCATAAAAGTGCATATATCCATCATAAAAGTGCATCTGTCCATCATAAAAGTGCATCTATCCGTCATAAAAGTGCATCTTCCTCATAAAAGTGCATCTATCTTAGTGCCTTCATCATAAAAGTGCATCTGTCCGTCATAAAAGTGCATCTGTCCATCATAAAAGTGCATCTGTCCATCATAAAAGTGCATTTCCATCATAAAAGTGCATCTGTCCATCATAAAAGTGCATCTATCCGTCATAAAAGTGCATCTGTCCATCATAAAAGTGCATCTATCCATCATAAAAGTGCATCTGTCCATCATAAAAGTGCATCTGTCCATCATAAAAGTGCATCTGTCCATCATAAAAGTGCATGTATCCGTCATAAAAGTGCATCTGTCCATCATAAAAGTGCATCTGTCCATCATAAAAGTGCATCTGTCCATCATAAAAGTGCATCTGTCCATCATAAAAGTGCATCTATCCATCATAAAAGTGCATCTGTCCATCATAAAAGTGCATCTGTCCGTCATAAAAGTGCATCTGTCCATCATAAAAGTGCATCTATCCGTCATAAAAGTGCATCTGTCCGTCATAAAAGTGCATCTGTCCATCATAAAAGTGCATCTTTCCATCATAAAAGTGCATCTGTCCATCATAAAAGTGCATCTGTCCGTCATAAAAGTGCATCTGTCCATCATAAAAGTGCATCTATCCGTCATAAAAGTGCATCTGTCCATCATAAAAGTGCATCTATCCGTCATAAAAGTGCATCTGTCCGTCATAAAAGTGCATCTGTCCATCATAAAAGTGCATCTATCCGTCATAAAAGTGCATCTGTCCGTCATAAAAGTGCATCTGTCCATCATAAAAGTGCATCTTTCCATCATAAAAGTGCATCTGTCCATCATAAAAGTGCATCTATCCATCATAAAAGTGCATCTGTCCATCATAAAAGTGCATCTGTCCATCATAAAAGTGCATCTAACGATCATAAAAGTGCATCTGTCCATCATAAAAGTGCATCTGTCCATCATAAAAGTGCATCTATCCATCATAAAAGTGCATCTGTCCATCATAAAAGTGCATCTGTCCGTCATAAAAGTGCATCTGTCCATCATAAAAGTGCATCTATCCGTCATAAAAGTGCATCTGTCCGTCATAAAAGTGCATCTGTCCATCATAAAAGTGCATCTTTCCGTCATAAAAGTGCATCTGTCCATCATAAAAGTGCATGTATCCATCATAAAAGTGCATCTGTCCATCATAAAAGTGCATGTATCCATCATAAAAGTGCATAATATGTCCATCATAACAAGAAACAGAAACAGTCATTCACTGTCAATATAAAGCTTGGAAGAGCCTAGACATTTTTTAATATAACTCTGATTATATTCGTCTGAAAGAAGAGTATGTCATACACACATAGGATGAGTTGAGCGTGAGTAAATTGTGGGCTAATTTTCATTTGAAGTCTTACACGGCTTGTTCAATATCCCAGACAGCTTCCTCTCTATGTTTTCTAAAGGGCACGTGTGGGTACATTAGTAGACGAAGTGCAATTATGTAATTATATGGGCTATAAATCCATACGAGTTTCCATTGCAGTAAAGCGCCAGCAGCTCGTCTGGATTAAATGACCCGAACGCTGTCGCTCGTATCAGATGTTACCAGCAACTTACTTCAATGTTCAGCTGGCTTCTGTTGAGAGAGATTATGATAATAGTGATATCTGGGTTTCCATTGATATCACACACAAAATATAACACACACAAAAAGGCTCCGGTCACCATTCACTGTCATGTTATGCTGTATATGCTTTTGTACGGCTAACTGCGATCAATCCTTTAGATTGTTGAATATCTTCTGAAGTAAATCCTCCATTGGGCATCTCTTAGATGTGGGTTCAGGTTCAGTAAAGAAAGCTGATATCTCTGCTGGAATAACACACTCTTCCCTCATTCATCTGTCAGTAAAACACTGGATAAGAAAACTGCTGTGAGCTTTTGGTCGTGTCACAGCTGTAAGATAAAAAGCGTGAAGATCCAAAAGATACTGGAAATATGGCAAATAATTCTGCAAAGTACTTCATCTTTCAATAATGCCTTAAAAAGAAAGAATAGTCTCAAATGAGATCACTTTAATATCAGCGCAGAGATTACACAGAGACCATTTGGAGTATCCACCTAGTAATCACCCACAACAGCCTGGCAACTGCATAGCAACGCCCTGGCAACCATCCACAACACTCTAGTTACTGCATAGCAACCCCTTGGCACTCTATCAACTTCATAGCAACCCCCTGGCAACCACCCACAACACTCTAGTTACTGCATAGCAACCCCTTGGCACTCTAGCAACTTCATAGCAACCCCCTGGCAACCATCCACAACACTCTACTAGTTACTGCATAGCAACCCCTTAGCACTCTATCAACTTCATAGCAACCCCTTGGCAACCACCCACAACACTTTTGTGACTTCATAGCAACCCCAAGGCAACCATTCACAACACATTTTAGCAACTGCATAGCAACCCCCTGGCACTCTAGCAACTTCATAGCAACCCCCTGATAACCATCCACAACACTCTAGTTACTGCATATCAACCCCTTGGCACGCTATCAACTTCATAGCAACCCCCTGGCAACCATACACAACACTCTACTTACTGCATAGCAACCCCTTGGCACTCTATCAACTTCATAGCAACCCCCTGGCAACCATCCACAACACTCTAGTTACTGCATAGCAATCCCATGGCACTTTAGCAAATACACGCGGAGATGATAACGTTTTTAAAAACAATTCAACGCTTGCACCTTGGAACATGTTTCTAGGTTTGCGTTCTCAAGCACCAAACACTGTTATCATTTCATTTCATTTATTTATAAAGCACAAATAAACACAAAAAAAGTTGACCACTGTGCTGCCCTTACAAAAAAGAAGTATACTTCAAGTTCATTTTATGAAGTATACTAATAGAACACTTAAATAAACTTCTTTTTCGTAAGGGTGTACAAAGGAAGAAAAATAAAACAAACAAAAACATAGTAATAGAAGGCAATAATAGGTCTGAGTTAAAAGAGACCAAAGTTATAATTAATGAAAGGAAAGGGTAAAAAGATAAGACTGTAAATTTGATTTGAATAAAAAATTTAAACGCATTATAAGTTTTCTGTTCTCAGTTAACGGTGTGTGTTAGCGGCCGCTAAGTTAATAACTAATGATCTTTACAACAGAAGTGAATCAATCAAAACTAACTTTATCTGGACAATAACTTTATTCTAGATCTGCTGTAAAGCAAAAACAATCTACTTTAATTTCTATTATCACTGTAAAGCTGCTGTGAAACTCTATTGTTAAAAGCGCTGTATAAACGAAGGAGACTTGACAGAAAGCCGCTCAGTTTGAGGAGGTTGTTTTATACTCATGTTCTGACGGGCTCGTGTCTCTTTGAAGAGGCGATGAGCTTCATCTGTCATTAAGATGAGTCGTGTTTACTGACGATCACTGTTCCTGGATCTGAGCAGATCTCTGCGGATTTACTGATGAATGTGACACACGTCTGCTTTTATAGCTGTGACTGCACTGAACACTTCGACTTCACTGCATAGTTTACCTTGACTGACATATAATACAGCCGATTTTGCAATATAACTGCTGCAATTCAATTTCATCATAACCCTGTTCAGTATTATTTCTCTATAAAGCTGATGTCCGTGACTCGTTCCCGCACAGGTCATCCCGAACACATCTTCCCGCTGGTCCTGACCTCGGTCACTCAGGAGCTGTTCGGTTGCCGGGCAGACGAGGATGTAACCGGAGAAAATCCTTACAAGCTCCTGAGAAAAGAAGACATCGTACAAGACATGAAGACCAGAGCGGCCGTGTCCGACTTCAGCCCCGTCAAACAGATCGTGCTGGTGAGATTCTGAGAAGTGCTGAGTAATATTGATTAACTTCATGTAATTACTGTAGGGTTAGGGTACAGGTTTATACTTGCTCTTTTTCTGCAGGAATACCCTGAAGATGAACTCCTGCTGGTGTACGACAGAGACTTCACATACGGACAGTGCTTCTATCTGGTGCTCACAGTACAGGCCAAAGAGGACATGATGAAGGTGAGGGAGGGAGGGATGACAAACAGATGGAAGGATGGATGGATGGATTGATGGATGGATTGATGGATTGATAGATGGATAGATAGATAGATGACAAACAGATGGATGGATGGATGGATGGATGGATGATTGATAGATAGATAGATAGATAGATAGATAGATAGATAGATGGATGAAAAACAGATAGATAAAGATGGATAGATGGATAGATGGATGACAAACAGATGGAAGGATGGATAGACTGATAGATAGATGGATGGATGGATGGATGGATGGATGGATGGATAGATTGATTGCGATGGCTGTTTTAGCTGTATAGTGTGTGTAGTCTCCAGCAAAGGCTGATGATGAGGAGGAGCTGATGGAGGATGAAGAGGAGCATGGGATCGAGCCGAAGACTCCCGAGTCTCATCCGTGGATCTCTCTGGGCAGTGAACAGGAGATCGAGGACGAGTCGCTCACACAGGCCAGACCCAGAGTGAGAGACAGTGTCGAAATCACTTCTGTCATTTCATTTATTTCATTTAGTTCTCACTTTATCACTCTCTCCTTTCTCTCCCTCTCACTCCTCTCCCTCTCTTATCTCCCTCTCTCTCTCACTCCTCTCCCTCTCCTCCTCTACTCTCTCACCCTCTCCTCTCTCTCCTTCTCTCTCTCCTCTCTCCTCTCTCTACTCTCCTCTCCTCTCTCTCTCTCATCTTCTCTCTCTCTCTCTCTCTCTCTCTCTCTCTCCTTTCACTCTCTCACTCCCCCCTCTCTCTCTCTCTCTTTCTCTCTCTCTCTCATTCTCCCCCTCTCTCTCTCCTCTCACTCCCCCTCTCCTCACTCCCCCCCTCTCTCTCTCTCTCTCTCACCCCCCCCCCCCCCCCCTCTCTGTCTCTCTCTCTCTCTCTCTCTCAGCTCCGGTATAAGATCTCTCCTCTGATGCGGCACTGTGGCGCTCCGGTGTGTTTTCTCAGACGGGAATGGCGAATATGTGGAGTGTCCATCATACGAGGACAAGAGCCTTAGCATCACACAGATGGAGAGACACACGAGCATCCAGGCCTCCAGAGACACCACACACTCGTCCACACAAACACTGTGGTACAAACACCTCAACACACAGACACCACACACTCGTCCACACAAACACTGTGGTACAAACACCTCAACACACAGACACAACACACTCGTCCACACAAACACTGTGGTACAAACACCTCAACACACAGACACCACACACTCGTCCACACAAACACCTCAACACACAGACACCACACACTCGTCCACACAAACACTGTGGTACAAACACCTCAACACACAGACACCACACATTCGTCCACGCAAACACTGTGGTACAAACACCTCAACACACAGACACCACACACTCGTCCACGCAAACACTGTGGTACAAACACCTCAACACACAGACACCACACACTCGTCCACACAAACACTGTGGTACAAACACCTCAACACACAGACACCACACACTCGTCCACACAAACATTGTGGTACAAACACCTCAACACACAGACACCACACATCGTCCACACAAACACTGTGGTACAAACACTACACACGACACCACACACTCGTCACCAAACACTGTGGTACAAACACCTCAACACACAGACACAACACTCGTCACCAAACAGTGTACAAACACCTCAACCACAGACACCACACACTCGTCCACCAAACACTGTGTACAAACACCTCAACACACAACACCACACACTCGTCCACCAAACCTGTGGTACAAACACCTCACACACAGACACACACACTCGTCCACCAAACATGTGGTACAAACACCTCAACACACAACACCACACACTCGTCCACACAAACACTGTGTACAAACACCTCAACACACAGACACACACACTCGTCCACACAAACACTGTGTACAAACACCTAAACACAGACACCACACACTCGTCCACCAAACACGTGTACAAACACCTCAACACACAGACACAACACTCGTCCACACAAACACTGTGGTACAAAACTAACACACAGACACCACACACTGTCCACCAAACACTGTGTACAAACACCTCAAACACGAACCACACATCGTCCACAAACACTGTGGTACAAACACTAACACCAGAACCACACACTCGTCCACCAAACACTGTGTACAAACACCTCAACACAGACACCACACACTCGTCCACAAACACTGTGGTACAAACACCTCAACACACAGACACCACACATCTCCACACAACATGTGTACAAAACCTCAACACACGACACACACACTCGTCCACGCAACACTGTGTACAAACACCTCAACACCAGACACCACACATCGTCCACCAAACACTGTGTACAAACACCTCAACACAGACACCACACACTCGTCCACCAAACATGTGGTACAAACAACACACACACACCCAACACCAACACACCGTCCACAAACAGTGTACAAAACCTCAACCACAGACACCACACATCGTCCACGCAAACACTGTGGTACAAACACCTCAACACACAACACCACACACTCGTCCACAAACACTGTGTACAAACACTCAACACACAGACACCACACCTCGTCACCAAACCTGTGGTACAAACACCTCAACACACAGACACCAACACTCGTCCACACAAACACTGTGGTACAACACCTCAACACACAGACACACACATCGTCCACCAACACTGTGTACAAACACTCAACACACAGACACCACACACTCTCCACGCAAACACTGTGGTACAAACACCTCAACACACAGACACCACACACTCACCACCAAACACGTGGTACAAACACCTCAACACACAGACACCACACACTCGTCACACAAACCTGTGGTACAAACACCTCAACACACAGACACCACACACTCGTCCACGCAAACACTGTGGTACAAACACCTCAACACACAGACACCACACACTCGTCCACACAAACACTGTGGTACAAACACCTCAACACACAGACACCACACACTCTCCACACAAACACTGTGTACAAACACCTCAACACACAGACACCACACATCGTCCACACAAACACTGTGGTACAAACACCTCACACACAGACACCACACACTCGTCACACAAACACACAACACCTCAACAACAGACACCACACACCTCCACAAAACACTGTGACAACACCTCAACACACAGACACACACACTCCACACAACACTGTGACAACCTCAACACACGACCACACATCTCCACACAAACACTGTGGTAAAACACTCAACAAGACCCACACCTCGCCCACAATGTGTAAAACATACACCAGACACAACACCCCACAAACTCAAACACAGAACCAACATCGTCACCCTCAACACAAGCACACACATCACAACACGTGAACACCTCACACAACCACACACTGTCCAATACACCTCAACACCGACACCACTCCACAAACCTGTGTACAAACCCCAACACCAACACACACCCCACCAACACTTGTAAACACCCAACACACAACCCACACTCTCCACACCTTACAAACACACACCAACCACACACCCCAAATCAAAACCACACACACACCACACCACAACACTGGTAAACCCTACACAACCACACCCACAACCTCACACACAACACCACACACTGTCACCAAACACTGTACAACACAACACAGACACCAACTCTCCACAACATTGCAACACCAACAACACCACACCGTCAACAAACATGTGTACAACACTAACAACAGACACACTCGTCCACCAACCCTCAACACACCACCACCTTCACCAACACTTCCCTCACACAACCCACACCCCACAAACACTCACACACACACCACACCGCACAACACACAACACTCACCAACACCACCTCCACACAACTCAACCAACACCAAAACTCACCAAACATGTGACAAACCCAACCACAGACCAAATCTCACACAACGTGTACAACACCAACAACAGACACCACTCACACAACGGACAACACCTCCCAGACACCACACATTCCCAACCACAACCCCAACACACAGACACCAACCCCACCAAACACCTCACCCAACACCACCATCTCCAAAAACCCAACACACAACACCACACCTCACACAAACACTGTGACAAACACTCAACACCAGACCCACACACCCAACACAACACCTAACCACAGACACCACACCTCCACCAACATGTGGTACAAACCCACACAAACACCCGTAAACACCACAACCTCCCACCACCACCCCAAACCGTGTACAACCTACACACAACACACACCGTCACAAACACGTACAAACACTCAACCCAACACACACACTCCCCACAACACTGTACAACACCACAAAACACCACACCACAACAGTGTACAACACTAACACAACACCACACACTCCACACGACAAACACTCGTCGGGTACAAACACCTAACACAGCACAACACTCGCCACACAAACACCTCAACACACAGACACCACACACTCGTCACACAAACACTGTGGTACAAACACCTCACACACAGACACCACACACTCGTCCACACAAACCTCAACACCAGACACACACACCTCCACACAACACGACAAACCAACACACCACCACGCAACAACACTGTACAAACACCTCAACACACAGACACCACACACTCGTCCACACAAACACTGTGGTACAAACACCTCAACACACAGACACCACACACTCGTCCACACAAACACTGTGGTACAAACACCTCAACACACAGACACCACACACTCGTCCACACAAACACTGTGGTACAAACACCTCAACACACAGACACCACACACCGTCCCACACAAACACTGTGGTACAAACACCTCAACACACAGACACCACACACTCTCCACACAAACACTGTGTACAAACACCTCAACACACAGACACCACACACTCGTCCACACAAACACTGTGGTACAAACACCTCAACACACAGACACCACACACTCGTCCACACAAACACCTCAACACACAGACACCACACACTCGTCCACACAAACACTGTGGTACAAACACCTCAACACACAACACCACACACTCGTAACAAACACCTCAACACACAGACACCACACACTCGTCCACACAAACACTGTGGTACAAACACCTCAACACACAGACACCACACACTCGTCCACACAAACACCTCAACACACAGACACCACACACTCGTCCACACAAACACTGTGGTACAAACACCTCAACACACAGACACCACACACTCGTCCAACAAACACTGTGTACAAACACCTCAACACACAGACACCACACACTCGTCCCACAAACACTGTGTACAAACACCTCAACACACAGACACCACACACTCGTCCACACAAACACTGTGGTACAAACACCTCAACACACAGACACCACACACTCGTCCACACAAACACTGTGGTACAAACACCTCAACACACAGACACCACCACACTCGTCCACACAAACACTGTGGTACAAACACCTCAACACACAGACACCACACACTCTCCACACAAACACTGTTGTACAAACACCACAACACACAGACACCACACACTCGTCCACACAAACACTGTGGTACAAACACCTCAACACACAGACACCACACACTCGTCCACACAAACACTGTGTACAACACCTCAACACACAGACACCACACACTCGTCCACACAAACACTGTGGTACAAACACCTCAACACCAGACACCACACACTCGTCCACCAAACACTGTGGTACAAACACCTCAACACACAGACACCACACACTCGTCCACACAAACACTGTGGTACAAACACCTCAACACACAGACACCACACACTCGTCCACACAAACACTGTGGTACAAACACCTCAACACACAGACACCACACACTCGTCCACACAAACACTGTGGTACAAACACCTCAACACACAGACACCACACATCGTCCACACAAACACCTGTAACAAACACCTCAACACCACTGACACCACACACTCGTCCACACAAACACTGTGGTACAAACACCTCAACACACAGACACCACAACACTGTCCACACAAACACCAACACACAGACACCACACACTCGTCCACACAAACACTGTGGTACAAACACCTCAACACACAGACACCACACACTCGTCCACACAAACACTGTGGTACAACACCTCAACACACAGACACCACACACTCGTCCACGCAAACACTGTGGTACAAACACCTCAACACACAGACACCACACACTCGTCCAGCAACACTGTGGTACAAACACCTCAACACACAGACACCACACACTCTCCACACAAACACTGTGGTACAAACACCTAACACACAGACACCACACACTCGTCCACAAACACTGTGGTACAAACACCTCAACACACAGACACCACACACTCGTCCACACAAACACTGTGGTACAAACACCTCAACACACACACACCACACACTCGTCCCACAAACACTGTGGTACAAACACCTCAACACACAGACACCACACACTCGTCCACGCAAACACTGTGGTACAAACACCTCAACCACAGACACCACACACTCGTCCACACAAACACTGTGGTACAAACACCTCAACACACAGACACCACACACTCGTCCACACAAACACTGTGGTACAAACACCTCAACACACAGACACCACACACTCGTCCACACAAACACTGTGGTACAAACACCTCAACACACAGACACCACACACTCGTCCACACAAACACTGTGGTACAAACACCTCAACAACAGACACCACACACTCGTCCACCAAACACTGTGGTACAAACACCTCAACACACAGACACCACACATCGTCCACACAAACACTGTGGTACAAACACCTCAACACACAGACACCACACACATCGCCACACAAACACTGTACAAACACCTCAACACACAGACACCACACACTCGTCCACACAAACACTGTGGTACAAACACCTCAACACACAGACACCACACACTCGTCCACCAAACTACAAACACTAACAAGACAACATCCACACATCAACACCTCAAAACAGACACCACACACTCGTCCACACAAACACTGTGGTACAAACACCTCAACACACAGACACCACACACTCGTCCACACAAACACTGTGGTACAAACACCTCAACACACAGACACCACACACTCGTCCACACAAACACTGTGTACAACACCTCAACACACAGACACCACACACTCGTCCACACAAACACTGTGGTACAAACACCTCAACACACAGACCACACACTCGTCCACCAAACACTGTGGTACAAACACCTCAACACACAGACACCACACACTCGTCCACCAAACACTGTGGTACAAACACCTCAACACACAGACACCACACACTCGTCCACACAAACACTGTGGTACAAACACCTCAACACACAGACACACACACTCGTCCACCAAACACTGTGGTACAAACACCTCAACACACAGACACCACACACTCGTCCACACAAACACTGTGGTACAAACACCTCAACACACAGACACCACACACTCGTCCACACAAACACTGTGGTACAAACACCTCAACAACAGACACCACACACTCGTCCACCAAACACTGTGGTACAAACACCTCAACACACAGACACCACACACTCGTCCACACAACACTGTGTACAAACACCTCAACACACAGACACACCCACTCGTCACAACACAAAACCCTCAACACACAGAACCACACACTCGTCCACACAAACACTGTGTACAAACACCTCAACACACAGACACCACACACTCGTCCACACAAACACTGTGGTACAAACACCTCAACACACAGACACCACACACTCGTCCACCAAACACTGTGGTACAAACACCTCAACACACAGACACCACACACTCGTCCACACAAACACTGTGGTACAAACACCTCAACACACAGACACCACACACTCGTCCACACAAACACTGTGGTCAAACACCTCACACACAGACACCACACACTCGTCCACACAAACACTGTGGTACAAAACCTCAACACACAGACACCACACACTCGTCCACACAAACACTGTGGTACAAACACTCACAACAGACACCACACACTCGTCCACGCAAACACTGTGGTACAAACACCTCAACACACAGACACCACACACTCGTCCACACAAACACTGTGTACAAACACCTCAACACACAGACACCACACACTCGTCCACACAAACACTGTGTACAAACACCTCACACCACACCAACACCACAAACACTCGTCCCACACATACCAAACACTGTGGTACAAACACCTCAACACACAGACACCACACACTCGTCCACACAAACACTGTGTACAAACACCTCAAACACACAACACCACACACACTACTCCACACAAAACAAAATGGGTACAAACACCTCAACACACAGACACCACACACTCGTCCACACAAACACTGTGGTACAACACCTCAACACCACACACCACACTCTCCACACAAAACACTGTGGTACAAACACCTCAACACAGACACCCACAACTCGTCCACACAAACACTGTGGTACAAACACCTCAACACACAGACACCACACACTCGTCCACACAAACACTGTGGTACAAACACCTCAACACACAGTACACCCACACCACTCGTCCACACAAACACTGTGGTACAAACACCTCAACACACAGACACCACACACTCGTCCCCACAAACACTGTGGTACAACACCTCAACACAGACACCACACACTCGTCCACCAAACACTGTGTACAAACACCTCAACACACAGACACACACACTCGTCCACCAAACACTGTGGTACAAACACCTCAAACACAGACACCACACACTCGTCCACAAACTGTGTACAAACACCTCAACACACAGACACCACACACTCGTCCACACAAACACTGTGGTACAAACACCTCAACACACAACACCACACACTCGTCCACACAACACTGTGGTACAAACACCTCAACACACAGACACCACACACTCGTCCACCAAACACTGTGGTACAAACACCTCAACACACAGACACCACACACTCGTCCACACAAACACTGTGGTACAAACACCTCAACACACAGACACCACACACATCGTCCACACAAACACTGTACAAACACCTCAACACACAGACACCACACACTCGTCCACACAAACACTGTGGTACAAACACCTCAACACACAGACACCACACATCGTCCACACAAACACTGTGGTACAAACACCTCAACACACAGACACCACACACTCGTCCACAAACACTGTGGTACAAACACCTCAACACACAGACACCACACACTCGTCCACACAAACACTGTGGTACAAACACCTCAACACACAGACACCACACACTCGTCCACACAAACACTGTGGTACAAACACCTCAACACACAGACACCACACACTCGTCCACACAAACACTGTTGTACAAACACCTCAACACACAGACACCACACACTCGTCCACACAAACACTGTGGTACAAAACCTCAACACACAGACACCACACACTCGTCCACACAAACACTGTGGTACAAACACCTCAACACACAGACACCACACACTCGTTCACACAAAGACTGTGGTACAAACACCTCAACACACAGACACTACACACTCGTCCACACAAACACTGTGGTGCAAACACCTCAACAGACAGACACCACACACTCGTCCACACAAACACTGTTGTACAAACACCTCAACACACAGACACCACACACTCGTCCACACAAACACTGTGGTACAAACACCTCAACACACAGACACCACACACTCGTCCACACACACACTGTTGTACAAACACCTCAACACACAGACACCACACACTTGTCCACACAAATACTGCGGTATAAACACCTCAACACACAGACACCACACACTCGTCCACACAAACACCTCAACACACAGACACCACACACTCGTCCACACAAACACTGTGGTACAAACACCTCAACACACAGACACCACACACTCGTCCACACAAACACTGTGGTACAAACACCTCAACACACAGACACCACACACTCGTCCACACAAACACTGTGGTACAAACACCTCAACACACAGACGCCACACACTCGTCCACACAAACACTGTGGTACAAACACCTCAACACACAGACACCACACACTCGTCCACACACACACTGTGGTACAAACACCTTAACACACAGACACCACACACTCGTCCACACACACACTGTGGTACAAACACCTCAACACACAGACGCCACACACTCGTCCACGCAAACACTGTGGTACAAACACCTCAACACACACACATATGTGACCCTGCACCACAAAACCAGTCACTTTTTTGATATATAGATTTATACACCTGAAAGTCGAATAAATAAGCTTTCCATTGATGTATGATTGTTAGGATAGGACAATATTTGGCTATATCCCCTTTAAAGTTGGCCAATTATGTTAGCGATTGTGCTGCATTCACTCACAAAAATAAATGTTTTATATATTTACTAAATATCTTCATGGAACATGATCTTTACTTAATATCCTTATGATTTTTGGCATAAAAGAAAAATAGATAATTTTGACCCATAGAATGTATCGTTGGCTATGACTGGTTCTGTGGTCCAGAGTCACATATGGTCTGCATTCTCTATGATTGGCATGATATGCTGAGAGATGGTCACGTGTTACAGGAAATACCCAAAGAACATGTGCACGCAGTACGAACCCCGAGAGTTCAGTCCTGAGGAGAAAGAACATCACCTGGGATCAGAGAACCTGAGGAACTTCATCACATCTGTAGCGATAAGGTCATGAACGTGTTATTCTCAACTCACTTCTCTGTTCTCTGAATGTGGTAATGCCATAACAGTTGGTTCTAGGCCTAGTTGTTCTCTCAAATTCAAATTTGCTTTATTTTTCCAAAGCTTGGAATACATAGAATAATTTAAAAAAATTATTTTTAATGTATGAAATTTTCTGCACTTCTGTCAGGTTTGAGATGTCCCTGCAGCAGAATCTCATCTCAGACGTGTTCTGTGACGACTGGACGGTCCTGTGTGAGGATGACGGTGTGCCGACGGGGAAAACGGAGACTCAGCTGAAGGAATATCAGTCTTTCATGGATCTGCACTTCAGCAAAGAGAAGAGCATCAGTCACGTGCACTGGCATCCCTCCATCAGCGGTCAGCGCATTACACAGGCCCACAACTCATTTTAGTTCAAGTAAAGAAGTAAACAAGTAAAACACCTTTAATACATCATTCAAGATAAAATGATCATAGTGCATAATAAAATAATAGTCAAATAAAATAGAATGAATTAGCCATAGTACAAAATAAAATAAAATATCCATAGTGCAAAATAAAATAAAATAATAACATTAAATAATAGTATAATTAAATAACCATAGTACAAAATAAAATATCCATAGTGCAAAATAAAAAGTAATAAAATAAAATAATAATAAAATAAAATAGACAGTGCAAAATAAAATAATAGTAAAATAAATAACAATAGTACAAAATAAAATATACATAGTGCAAAATAAAAAGTAATAGAATAAAATAATACAATAAAATAGCCATAGTGCAAAATAAAATAAAATAATAGTCAAATAAAATAGAATGAAATAGCCATAGTACAAAATAAAATATCTGTAGTGCAAAATAAAATAAAATGAAATAAAATAATAACAACATAAAATAGCCATAGTGCAAAAAATTAAATAATAACATAAATAATAGTCAAATAAAATAAAATAGCCATAGTACAAAATAAAGTAATAAAATAAAACAAAAAATAATAAAATAAAATAACCATAGTGAAAAATAAAATATAATAACAGAAAATAATAGTAAAATTAAACAAAATTAAATAGCCATAGTACAAAATAAAATATCCATAGTGAAAAATAAAATAATAACAGAAAATAATAAAATAAAATATCCATAGTGCGAAATAAAATAAAATAATAACTTAACATAATTGTAAAATAAAATAGCCATAGTGCAAAATAAAATAAAACAAAATAAATAATAATAAAAGATCCATAGTAAAAAAGTTAAATAAATATCCAAGTGCAAAATAAAATAAAATAAAAATAAAATAGTCTTAGTATAAAATAAAATATTATTAAAATAGACATAAAATAAAATGATAAAATATGTTTTTTTTTTTTTACTGCATTTCCCCCATTCCTCTGCATAATAAAGAGTGTGTTTTCAGGTGTGATTGCTGTGGCCATGACAGAGAGACTGTCTCTTGAGGAGCGGATCGATAACTCCACTAAACTCCTGTTAAACCCGTCCTACATACTCTTCTGGAGCTTCACTGACCCCATAAACCCACAGGTAATCATCATCATCATCATCATCATCAACAGTATACACTACCGTTCAAAAGTTTGGGTTAATACATTTTTCTCCAAATGAATACTTTTCTTAGAAAGGACGCATTAAATTGATCAAAAGTGACAGTAAAGACATTATAATAATGCAAAATATAATTTTTTTAATTAATGCTTTCTCTTCAAAGAATCTGAAAAATGAATCCGGTTTGCACAAAATATGAAGCTGCAAAACTGTTTTCAACTGTGATAATAATCATAAATGTTTCTTGAGCATCAAATCATCATATTATAGTGATTTCTGAAGGATCATGTGACACTGAAGACTGTAATGATGTAATGATGCTGAAAATTCAGGAATAAATTACACTTTACTATATATTCACATAGAAAACAGATGATTTACATTGAAGTAATATTTCACAATATTACTGGGTTTGTTTTGTATTTTTACAGTATAATATTTACTGCAGTATGTAAATAGCATGTAAAATTCAAAATGCACAATCATACAATTGATTGATTGATTACATTATTATCCCGTGGGGAAATCTTTGTTGCCTGTGTTTTAACATGCATACACACAAAGAACCAACAATGTACATATATATAAAAACACCCAATAATAATAATAAAAATCATCACTGAGACCCGCTCAGTAAACACCAACACTAACTTTCATTTGAGAATTTGACAGGCTGTGGCAGGAAGGATTTCCCCCCTATTTTTAAGAACATTAATGTTATTGTGCACCACTGTAATGGAGCAGAAGAACAGATGTGAACTCACTCTGTCTGTCCACTGTTTTTGCAGTTGCAGCTTGAATGTCCTGAAGATGTTCTGTGTTTCCAGTTCTGTCCGTCAGACCCGAATATCATCGCTGGCGGCTGCATAAACGGCCAGGTGCAGAATCAGTTTAGAAATCTTCTCTTTTCTTTCTCAGCTTCATCTTACACTTACTGTACTTTAACTGTTCCACTCTGTTATTGTACATTGTATCTCTTATGCATCTGTTTTCCTTATTTAATGATCATTTAGGAAAGACACTATAGATGAATAGGATACAAATTTTAAAGTCCCCCTGTAGTCAATCATTTTATCCCTTAAAACTTATCTTTGATCACCAGAATTACATATTTAAATGTTTTTTCTTAAAATATCTTGAATGTAACTCGACACCCTTGCCTCATTTAGTATGCGTGGTACTATGAATATGCAAATGAGCCCCGCCTCCACTCACTCACTCACTCACTCAGAGATCCACTGGTTGACGATCACACGTTGATCTGATTGGTTACAAGGTAGTTTGTGACGTCAGAAACACCAGCGATTTCAGTGTTTTTGAGACTGTCTTTGGTTCACTGCAGTTTTAAGCAGAAAATACTCAGCAATGCTGTCGACTTATGAATTACACATGATTTGTGTTATTAAAGCTTATTAAAAACACCACATAGACACATAAACAACATTAAAAGCTGGATTTACTTTAACTAATATATATCACCATATTTTCTCCGTTTGATCAGTCCGAGTACATTAAGAAAGTATTGTATACCAAGTTTTTCAGAATATTATGTTTAAACGTGCAAATGAGCCATTGTCTAATTAAATATGCCTAAATTTGTATACACTTCCAGAACATAAATCTGAAGCAGGGTTCAAAATATTATTAGATATTCATACATATATTATATTCATCTTAAAGTTAAACATTTTTACTGAGGGGATTTTAGATATCTCATTTTATCACTCCATAAATCAGAAAATACTATCATCAGCCAGAAAAAAAACACATTTTCACCACGTCTTAGAAATAAGATGTTATATAAATAAGTGTGAGTGATATATGAGCAAACCCTTCAGTAAAACCCTTCAGAATATAGACAGGAATAACACTGTAAAGTTTGGTGTTTATAACTGCTGCAGAAGTGGAGGACAAACTCACAGACTGTAAAGATATGTATCGTAATTGGACTCCACAGATGCAAACTGATGAAGTGCGATTAAATAAAGATTACGTTTTCTTTACACTAATCTGAAGAAAGACATTTTATGGAGGCAAAATAGCTCATAATCTTAAAATTGAGCATTGCATGAAAAAAATGGCTTTGTCTGTTGTGCCTTTTTATGTAAAGCACTTTGAATAACCAACGTGTATGAGAAAACTTTATTTTTTCTTTAAATCCTCATCTCCACAAAGACCTAAAACAAACCAAACACATTATTACGTTCTGGTTATATTAATGTGAAATATAAGTCTATATGCATCTTCTGCGACGTTAACATACTGTTATACTTTCGACTCATGACGTGCAGTATATCGACTAACTTTTGTTTTGTTTATAGGTAGTATTATGGGATATTTCAGCACATGTGGAGAGACTTCAGGACACCCGCAGTGGCGGTGAAAACATCTCAAACAAACTAGTGAGTCACACACACACACACACACACACACACACACACACACACACACACACACACACACACACACACACACACACACACGTTATGTGTGCAAACAGCAGTTCACAACGGGTCATGTGACCAACAACAATCTGTTTAAAGCTCATTTAATGAGCTGACGTTTAACTGATAGCTTATATAAACACACTTCCACAATCACAGAAGATGAACCCTGCGTTATTAAGAGCATGTGTGTGTGTTTGCTAGCAATACTTTGGGAACCTTATTGTGTCCAGATGTGCTAAATGTGACAAATGTAAAAATTACATCTAAATAAAGACTGTTTCTAGTTATTTTTATTAGCTTTATATAAAAACAATACTAGATTATGGTATGTGTTCATTCAGATATACTGTAAAAAATTACTGCAATTTAACAGTAAAAGATGCTATGGTAAAAACCTAATTGGTAAGTTGCCTTATGCTATACAGTAAAAAACTGTAATAGAACTAATGGGATGTTTCATGTAATTTTACAGTAAAATACTGTTTAACTGTAAATTGTAAAAATGTAAATGTCATCTTATAATATACAGTAAAAAAAATGTAAAGTGTTACCCATTTTTTTTTTACACTATGCAAATAAAATATGTGCATGTTTTTCCAGGACAAAAACAATGTAATTCCCGTGGTCCGGTACTGCGCTGTATCTGGGATAGAGAACGGACACAAAGCTCCGGTCACAGATATTCAGTGGCTGCCAGAAACATTCGAGGTAAACGAGGGGTCAGCTGACCTGTCTTTAAAAACAGACAAATATAGCGGTTACACTGCAAAAATGCTTTTATTACTTAGTTTTTTTTGTCTTGTTTCCAGTCCAAATATCAAACATTTCTTAAATCAAAATGCATTTACTAGATGAGTAAAATTACATTATGTCCTGTTTTCTGGAGGAATTACAGTTTTTTTCAATTGCTAACAAGCGCTTACCCATACTTCAGATACTTTTTCTAAACTCTTAACACAGACTCACAAATATAAAACACAATTGGCCAAATGGATAATTTTCTTCTCAAAAACACATTTTGTTAAATATATACTAACTCTTCATTTCAAAACAGAACACATCTTTCTCTGCACACACTAACTTTACCAAAACACTGGAAATCTGACTCAAAATGAAATTATTCTGTCAAAGAATAACACTTGTTTTCACTTCACAAAGTACATGCAGTCAATCAAAGTACACCAGGTTTCAAAATACTGGCTATTGTTGACATTACAAAAACTGCATAGACTTTTATGTTTCGGTTTTATAGGTATTTGCATGCAAAACATGCAATCCACGGTTTTTACACTAAATTTCTTGGTTGGGAATTGTATGTCCACATGTACAGTAATGTTCACATTCAAAAGCAATCTTTTAAAGCAAAAGCAATCTCACCTCCTTTATTGTTTACTACAGGAGGTGCAGTAGAAACTCGGTATGATAGAACAGAATTTTTTTACAGTATTGCTTACAATGAACAAAATATCCATGAAACACACAAGAGCATTTGAACAAAAAAGCAACAGCAAAAAGCCCAGATAAAAAGGGGGGGAACTAAAAAAAGCACAAAATTACTGTATCTAATCTCTGTGATTTTCAGGGTTAGGCCACATGTTTTCATCAACATCACATCTGGTATTATCCAAGGCGATGCACCTGGGATAAAACCGCTTGGTATTGCACCTCACTACACCTCTCACTGCACCTCTCACTGCACCTCTCACTGCATCTCTCACTGCTCCTGCATCTCTCACTGCATCTCTCACTGCTCCTCGTCTCTCACTGCATCTCTCACTGCTCCTGCATCTCTTACTGCATCTCTCACTGCATCTCTCACTGCTCCTGCATCTCTCACTGCATCTCTCACTGCACCTCTCACTGCATCTCTCACTGCTCCTGCATCTCTCACTGCATCTCTCACTGCTCCTGCATCTCTCACTGCATCTCTCACTGCTCCTGCATCTCTTACTGCATCTCTCACTGCATCTCTCACTGCTCCTGCATCTCTCACTGCATCTCTCACTGCTCCTGCATCTCTCACTGCATCTCTCACTGCTCCTGCATCTCTTACTGCATCTCTCACTGCATCTCTCACTGCTCCTGCATCTCTCACTGCATCTCTCACTGCATCTCTCACTGCATCTCTCACTGCATCTCTTACTGCATCTCTCACTGCATCTCTCACTGCTCCTGCATCTCTTACTGCATCTCTCACTGCATCTCTCACTGCTCCTGCATCTCTTACTGCATCTCTCACTGCATCTCTCACTGCTCCTGCATCTCTCACTGCATCTCTCACTGCATCTCTCACTGCTCCTGCATCTCTTACTGCATCTCTCACTGCTCCTGCATCTCTCACTGCATCTCTCACTGCTCCTGCATCTCTTACTGCATCTCTCACTGCATCTCTCACTGCTCCTGCATCTCTCACTGCATCTCTCACTGCATCTCTCACTGCATCTCTCACTGCATCTCTTACTGCATCTCTCACTGCATCTCTCACTGCTCCTGCATCTCTTACTGCATCTCTCACTGCATCTCTCACTGCTCCTGCATCTCTTACTGCATCTCTCACTGCATCTCTTACTGCATCTCTCACTGCATCTCTCACTGCATCTCTCACTGCATCTCTTACTGCATCTCTCACTGCATCTCTTACTGCATCTCTCACTGCATCTCTCACTGCTCCTCGTCTCTCACTGCATCTCTCACTGCTCCTGCATCTCTTACTGCATCTCTCACTGCATCTCTCACTGCTCCTGCATCTCTTACTGCATCTCTCACTGCATCTCTCACTGGGCCTGCTCTTCTCCCTGGACCCCTTGCTCTTATTCTTCCTCGTCCATACATTACAGTGTTTGTCTTTTTCTGTTTCCAAAAACATTGTTCCTCAAAGTCCTCCTTTTACTGTATAAGTGTCAATGTAATAGAAAAAATAACCCCTGCCACTGAGACTGAGCCAGACTGGAATCAGTTGTGGTTGGCCCAGTTTACCCAACATAAATCAGCTGTGTGTCAATAATTAAATTGTTTGTTTATTTTCAGCTGAAATATATAAATATATTGTTTTTGAACTGATATCATTGCAGAAGAAGAAGTTTTTATACTGTATCTAAGGTTTGGAATATTGTTTTTGCTATTGTGGGATGGTGTGTGTTAACATTTGTAAATACTACAAAAACAATCCATTATTTTGTTGGGAGGTATAGCTTGTCTGTTAAGAAAATGTAAGCATTGTGGAAATGTGTTCACTGACTGCATATTGTGTGAAAACGACATGAAATGTGTGAATGGTATGGTCACAAAAGACCGATGCTGTGGTAACTGTGTTTAGAGTTTTGAAAATGTGACAACTGATTGGACAAATGCTTGTTAGTGAATGAAAAAAACTGTAATCAAAATTAAGTGAGTTTTTGCTTAAAACAAGCAAATGATCTGCAAATGGGGAAAGAAAAATAATGTTGTTTCTGTTTGAATTAAGATTATTTTTCTTACCCCATTGGCAGATCATTTTGCTTTTTTTAAGCATCAACTTAATTTTGATTAATTCCCCCAGAAAACAGGACATAATATCATATCTCATTTTACTCATCTAGTAAATGCATCTTGATTTAAGAATTTTTTGATATTTGGACTGGAAACAAGACAAAAATACGAGTAAGAAAAGCATTTTGCATTTAAGAGTTAATTATTTCAATTTAAATCACACTGCAGCATTTCTGTTCCTCAATTTCTCGCTCAGGTGTCCAGATTTGGGATTCCAGTGGAAAACCCGAGTCGTATCTCCGTTCAGATGGTCACGTGTGCTCCTGACTGGTGCTGGCATCTACACTAGACACACACACACACACACACACGTTTATGCTCATGTTTAACATCAAACTCACTCATCAATGTGTGTGTGTGTGTTTCAGCTGTGTGTTATTCTGGGATCTTCGACCTCCTCGTGTCGTGTCTCAGTCCCTCACGGATGTTAAACAGAAATCGGAGGAAAAGCCCCCGGAAAACCCTCATGGTGTACCAAACACATTCAAACACCTCAACCTGACCTGGAAACCCTTCATCCGAGTATGTGATGCACTAAACACACGCATGTCTGGGGCTTTTCACACTGCGCTTACAGTGTTTTACAGTCGCTAGGACACATTTCTCAATACTTATGTCATAACTTAACTCTTCTTCACACAGTTCTCCAAACCAGCTTTCAGCTCGGCACTGCAGTTACTGTAATCTCACTTTCAACATGCACTAAAACTACCAAATCACTTCATCATGTCTCAGATCAACACATTCTTCATCACACTAGCAAAGGTTGACACACACAAACACACTTTTTCACACAAAACACTGAGCTAAAAAACACCCAACAGGAGCATTATACAGTGTGTTCTTCTGTAACACACACACATCTGCTGTTTATAATCCACTGTGATGTGTGTTACTGATGAATCAGACATGATGATGACAAATATATTTTGTCTTTTTTTTTTGCACAGATTAATTCCAAAATACAATTATTTATCCATCCACTGATACAGATACAATAGGAATCAGCTGTGGTTGGTTCCAATTGTCTTTATAGCATTTCATTTTTAGATTCGAAATATATATTTCATTACAATATTACTGTAGAAATGTAGCTGTCATATTCAGTTTTGTATTATGTTATTGTTTTGAACTGTAACTTCACCAGTGTTAATAACAGTGTGTAAGCATGTGCAGATTAGCCTGTAATACACAGAGTTCTGGCGGTTGTTGTGTCGAAGTGAGAAAATAATTACTGTAATGTGAAAGATGTAGTCATTGAATGCATTTTGTGCCAAAGCACTGATAGATGATCCTCAGTTTATCCACATATACTTCTGTTGTGCTCACTGTGTGAAGAGTGAAGAAAAAGTGACCCAAGTATAGAGAAATGTGTCCTAGCGACTGTAAAAAAAACTGTAAATTATGATTATTTTTTTCATTTATTCACTCTTATATAGCACAGTTTAATGCAACACGTGCTTCACAATAAAGAAGAAAGGTCAAAAGATAAAGATAAAAATACATTAAATCACATAATACAGACACAGATCTAACAGATGTGATTTTAGCCTAAATTTGAAAGTAATTATAGATTTGGCTGATCTAATTGAGACGGGAAGATCAAGTTTTTGACCCACTCGTAAGAAAGCTCTATCGCCCTTATGTTTATATTTTTATATTTTATTATTAAGGATCTAGTTAACAACAGGTTGGACATGCACAAAAGTTGGCATGAAAGTGAAGTTGTGCTGGTCTTTTCTCCTCTATTGTGTCGTATATCCGAGTGAAACGCTTCTGGAACAAGAACAAATGTGGGCGGGGCTTGATTTTGTCTGTTGGGAATTGATTGGATGGTTGTGGTTTGCTATTGGTGGATCTCATGTGAGTGACAGGTTATAGCCCCGCCCTCGTCATCAGAAGAGGAACTTATTCTGATTCAAGATTACCAGGAACATGAATTTAAAACAATAATGATGTGCACCGATAAAACCTTTAATTTCTGAAATATTCAGTGTTATAATGTCAGAATTGTGAGATATAAATTCGTAATACTTTGGAAAAAAGTCAGTTCCAAAAGTCACTTTGGATAAAATTGCCAGTTTATTTAAACATTAGAATTAGAAGTAAAATTAAACATTTTAAAAGATAATTGTTACTTTTTATCTCACAATTGTGAGTTTAAATCTCGCAATTCTGATTTAATATCTCGCAATTCAGAATTGTATCTCAGAATTGCAAGATTTAATCGCAATTGTGAGATAAAAAGTAGCAATTATCTTTTAAAATGTTTAATTCTGTGGTGAAACAAGCTTCCATACATATCGCAATTTTGACATTTTCTCTCGAAATTCTTTGTTTAGAACTTGTTTCGATTATGCTTTGCTGTTGTTGGCAATGCAAACATGCAAATAAGAACGTTAGCCAAGGCCGAGTTAAAGGCGGGGCTTCCACCATGTCCAGGACACATTCAATTAAACATTAAATTAGTTATGCACATAACTAGAGGCATAGTGCAGTGTGTATTGAATTGAACCTGAATTGAGCTGGATGATGACATTATTTTTTTTTAAATAAGTTTTTATCATTTGTTTCACAATCGATGAATTTTGCAACTAAAATGGATGAAATATTTCATTAAAAATTAAAATAAATAAATTGCGAAGGGAATAATGATACTATTGTCTTTTTAGAGCTCCTTTACAGCAGAAATTAAAGTTATTGATTCTGTTATTTTCCTGTTTATTACTGTGAAGCTGCTTTGTTTTATATAAAGTGCCTTTAAATCAGGTTCACTATGTCGACTGTAGGTCTCCTTACCAAAGATCGGCTCTAGTGGGGAATACAGTCCTCTGAAGTTCAGCTTTCGGGACAATACAGTGGACTACGTTACAGGTGAGAATTTAGATTTATTCGGTTTCTATTTACAACCTGTTTGTTTTTGCAGCGTTCAGCTATGTAGCCAATCACAGAAATATCTGTTGAGCGCATGAACCCAAAAGAGTTCTGCACGCTTGCGAATCCTTTATAACAAACAAAGCTTAAACACAATGTCAATAAGAGATTCACTGTACAGTGTAGACAGCTTGATTGATTATAACAGGAGTTTTGTATACGCACAAGTACAGTTTTGTATACCTCACGTTGAACTGATGAGAACTGAAGCTCATTCCACTGATCTACAGCCTTCTCAATTAACCTTCAAGTCAAATCTTGATTTTGCACAAATTTAATTTAGAAAAATATATATTTGCTTTTTCATACAAACAAATTGTTTAAGTGTTTTTTTTTTCTTTATATACATGAAGCAAAAACAAAGTTCTGGAGTTCTGGAAAGAAAAAGCATCATCATCATAAAAATGTTTAAAAAAACATATTTATTAAAATAAATAATAAAATAATAAAATGTTAATTTTAATCTAATAACAAAAATCTAAATAAAATAATTACTAAAAGGAGGAAATATTTTATTTGAAATAAATTATAATTGAAATTAATCAAAAATATAGCTGCAAGCAACAATGACGGTGTCACGGATGGGTGTAGACGGGAAGCACGAGGAGACGAGGAATAATAACTAACAGGAATTTAATAATCAAAGAACTCAAGAGATGCAACACATACCATCAAAACGTAACATATACAATAACCGACAAGGACTGAAGGAGAACACTGGGTTTAAATACACAGGGAACAGATCATGGGAACAAGACACAGCTGGGGCAAATTAAATAGACACAGGTGGATGAACTAAACACAAACGAGGAGCGGGAAAACTGAGACACAGGACTAAACCAAAACACAGAGACGGGGAAAACTAAGAAACAAAGGTCACACTTGTGACATTACTCCCCCCTCCCGGTAGGCGTGACCTCACGCCTAGGAACAGGGGTGGGAGGGTGGGCGCCCTGGAGGCTGAGGAGGGCGTGGTCTGGAGGAGGCCTCCAGGGCGGAGCAGGCTGAGGGCGTGGCCAGGGTGGAGCAGGACGTGGATGTGACCAGGGCGGAGCAGGCTGAGGGCGTGGCCAGGGTGGAGCAGGACGTGGATGTGACCAGGGTGGAGCGGGCTGAGGGCGTGGCCAGGGCAGAGCAGGCTGAGGGCGTGGCCAGGGCGGAGCAGGCTGAGGGCGTGGCCAGGCGGAGAGACCCCTTCGGGTGGCCAGGGCGGTGCGGACCCCTCGGGCGGCCATGGTGGTGCGGACCCCTCGGGCGGCCATGGAGGAGACCTATAGCCTCCCTCGAAAATTTTCTTGGGGGGAGTGTCAGGGACAGAGACGGGTTCTGGCTGGGCGTGGCTGACGTGAGCGGTCTCTGGGTGGGCGGCGGTCTCTGGCTGGACGGCAGTCCCTGGCTGGACGTGGCTGACGTGAAGCTCTGGCTGGACGTGGCTGACGTGAAGCTCTGGCTGGACGTGGCTGACGTGAAGCTCTGGCTGGACGTGGCTGACGTGAAGCTCTGGCTGGACGTGGCTGACGTGAAGCTCTGGCTGGACGTGGCTGACGTGAAGTTCTGGCTGGACGTGGCTGGACGGGACCAGCGGTGAAGGCTTGACTGGGCTGGACGGGATCAGCGGTGAAGGCTTGACTGGGCTGGACGGGACCAGCGGTGAAGGCTTGACTGGGCTGGACGGGACCAGCGGTGAAGGCTCTGTAGGGCTGACGTGGGGCGCTGGCTCGGCAGGCGTGACGTGGGGCTCTGGTTCTGGCGGGCAGGCGACAGGCTCAGGCTCTGGCGGGCAGGCGACGGGCTCAGGCTCTGGCGGGCAGGCGACGGGCTCAGGCTCTGGCGGGCAGGCGATGGGCTCAGGCTCTGGCGGCTGGACGGGTTTGGCAAAAGCAACACACTTGCAGGCCCCACGGACGGACATAATGGCTGGATCAAACATTTTCGACGCCAGCTTCCGTGACCTAGGCCAGGTGATTTCAGCTACGGGTCCGGAGCGGTGATGGACCGTTTCCTTTCCGGGCCTGGTTGGACTGACTGGATGCATGGGTTTGGCTGGGCTGGAGAGACAGGCAGACTTGGGATTGGAGATAGTCCAGGTGGGGATAAAGCTATCCCAACATGTGGCGATCGCATCCCTCCAGTCCATCCCAGTGACATCAGGTAATGGTCGTGGGTCGATGTACTGGACCGCAATCTTGTAACACCCTATGATGGTGTCGTCTCCCAGGGTACTGTCCGCCACCAGCAAACAAAACTTGTCTGTGAATTCAAACAGATCACGGCTCTTCATGGCCAGAGCTGCGATCTGATCCCAACTCATCCTGAAGCCGAAGGAACAGGGTTTGAGCTTTTACTGTTTCTTGTTGGTCGGTTATTCTGTCACGGATGGGTGTAGACGGGAAGCACGAGGAGACGAGGAATAATAACTAACAGGAATTTAATAATCAAAGAACTCAAGAGATGCAACACATACCATCAAAACGTAACATATACAATAACCGACAAGGACTGAAGGAGAACACTGGGTTTAAATACACAGGGAACAGATCATGGGAACAAGACACAGCTGGGGCAAATTAAATAGACACAGGTGGATGAACTAAACACAAACGAGGAGCGGGAAAACTGAGACACAGGACTAAACCAAAACACAGAGACGGGGAAAACTAAGAAACAAAGGTCACACTTGTGACATTACTCCCCCCTCCCGGTAGGCGTGACCTCACGCCTTAGAACAGGGGTGGGAGGGTGGGCGCCCTGGAGGCTGAGGAGGGCGTGGTCTGGAGGAGGCCTCCAGGGCGGAGCAGGCTGAGGGCGTGGCCAGGGTGGAGCAGGACGTGGATGTGACACGGGCGGAGCAGGCTGAGGGCGTGGCCAGGGTGGAGCAGGACGTGGATGTGACCAGGGTGGAGCGGGCTGAGGGCGTGGCCAGGGCAGAGCAGGCTGAGGGCGTGGCCAGGGCGGAGCAGGCTGAGGGCGTGGCCAGGGCGGAGAGACCCCTTCGGGTGGCCAGGGCGGTGCGGACCCCTCGGGCGGCCATGGTGGTGCGGACCCCTCGGGCGGCCATGGAGGAGACCTATAGCCTCCCTCGAAAATTTTCTTGGGGGGAGTGTCAGGGACAGAGACGGGTTCTGGCTGGGCGTGGCTGACGTGAGCGGTCTCTGGGTGGGCGGCGGTCTCTGGCTGGACGGCAGTCCCTGGCTGGACGTGGCTGACGTGAAGCTCTGGCTGGACGTGGCTGACGTGAAGCTCTGGCTGGACGTGGCTGACGTGAAGCTCTGGCTGGACGTGGCTGACGTGAAGCTCTGGCTGGACGTGGCTGACGTGAAGCTCTGGCTGGACGTGGCTGACGTGAAGTTCTGGCTGGACGTGGCTGGACGGGACCAGCGGTGAAGGCTTGACTGGGCTGGACGGGATCAGCGGTGAAGGCTTGACTGGGCTGGACGGGACCAGCGGTGAAGGCTTGACTGGGCTGGACGGGACCAGCGGTGAAGGCTCTGTAGGGCTGACGTGGGGCGCTGGCTCGGCAGGCGTGACGTGGGGCTCTGGTTCTGGCGGGCAGGCGACGGGCTCAGGCTCTGGCGTGCAGGCGACGGGCTCAGGCTCTGGCGGGCAGGCGATGGGCTCAGGCTCTGGCGGGCAGGCGACGGGCTCAGGCTCTGGCGGCTGGATGGGTTTGGCAAAAGCAACACACTTGCAGGCCCCACGGACGGACATAATGGCTGGATCAAACATTTTCGACGCCAGCTTCCGTGACCTAGGCCAGGTGATTTCAGCTACGGGTCCGGAGCGGTGATGGACCGTTTCCTTTCCGGGCCTGGTTGGACTGACTGGATGCATGGGTTTGGCTGGGCTGGAGAGACAGGCAGACTTGGGATTGGAGATAGTCCAGGTGGGGATAAAGCTATCCCAACATGTGGCGATCGCATCCCTCCAGTCCATCCCAGTGACATCAGGTAATGGTCGTGGGTCGATGTACTGGACCGCAATCTTGTAACACCCTATGATGGTGTCGTCTCCCAGGGTACTGTCCGCCACCAGCAAACAAAACTTGTCTGTGAATTCAAACAGA
This sequence comes from Chrosomus eos, assembly GCA_036326025.1. Classification (NCBI taxonomy): domain Eukaryota; kingdom Metazoa; phylum Chordata; class Actinopteri; order Cypriniformes; family Leuciscidae; genus Chrosomus; species Chrosomus eos. The sequence goes on from CM070837.1 coordinate 35,339,636, forward strand.
TCACGGCTCTTCATGGCCAGAGCTGCGATCTGATCCCAACTCATCCTGAAGCCGAAGGAACAGGGTTTGAGCTTTTACTGTTTCTTGTTGGTCGGTTATTCTGTCACGGATGGGTGTAGACGGGAAGCACGAGGAGACGAGGAATAATAACTAACAGGAATTTAATAATCAAAGAACTCAAGAGATGCAACACATACCATCAAAACGTAACATATACAATAACCGACAAGGACTGAAGGAGAACACTGGGTTTAAATACACAGGGAACAGATCATGGGAACAAGACACAGCTGGGGCAAATTAAATAGACACAGGTGGATGAACTAAACACAAACGAGGAGCGGGAAAACTGAGACACAGGACTAAACCAAAACACAGAGACGGGGAAAACTAAGAAACATAGGTCACACTTGTGACAGACGGGCCCTATCCCTGGCGCCACTGCCGCAGTGCTACTATAACCGTGAACCACAACAGCCACATCCATGAAATCATTTAAATTTAAATAAACTGCATGTGACAAAATGTTTCAAGTGAATACAAATTTATCATTTCAATCTCAAAATGTTGTACTCACAGAAGTATTTAAGGTCAAGTTTATTAACCTAATAAATAAACTATTTTTATAAAACTAAATGGTCAGTCATAATTAATTAAAATAAATTATTATAAGATAAAAACAAATAAAAATAAAACACTAAAAAATATTAAATATTTACTTTAGAATAAAAATAAATAAGTAACTAGTTTTATAACAAAAACAATCAAGATAAAAACTAAATATTTTATCTTTACTAAAAGAAAGTTGAAATATTTTTTATTTGGTCATGTGACCATTACCTGATATAAGAGTACTGTGATTGATTCATGATGACAGGTTTTTTAGGGTGAAATAATGCATTATTGTGCGATTCCAAGAAGCGTTCAGTCAATTTCTACTCACCTTTAATGCATGTTTTCTCTCTAGGTGATAAACCCCCACAGGACACGGATCGGGAAGAAGTGTGTGGATTCGCACAGCTCCGGGTGCCGTCGGCCAAACAGCAGAAACCCCTGGAGAACATCAGCACAAAACTATATGTGGGGACGGAGGTGAGGCGCTGATCTCTGCAGAAGCCCTGAACCGCAACGAACCAAAAATAAAAAAATTAGAAATCTAAAATTACGAGAAAAAAGTCAAAATATTTCAAGAATAAAGTAGAAATATTTCAAGATTAAAGTCGTAATATTTAACAGACTGGATGGAGTTATCCAGCTTTATATCTGAAGAAATCACGGGATCCAGAATTATGATTGGATACAGAATTATGCACTTAAAAAGTACCAGAAGGTATTTACGGTCCAAACTTTATGTTGCACGTTCACTCGTAGGCTACGTGTCTTCATGCGCGTCTATAGGCGACCTAAAAGATAAATGGTGATGCCATGTTGGTAGATTAGCACCTGGAGAATTTCCTTTTGTTGAAAGGCTAGCCCAGAATAAAGTGAAAAGCTACTCCGTTAGATCCATGTCCTAAGCAGTTCGACTTCACGGGCGCAGTTTTTAACTAAAATAAATAAATAAATACCTTCTACGGAAGAAGTATTCTCGAAATATTTCGACTTTAATCTTGAAATGATACGACTTTATTCTCATAACTTTAGATTTTTTTTTTTTTTTTTTTTACATTGTGGTTGAGGGCTACATGCTTATAAAACACACATCAACCCCTTTCCATCCACTCAACGATATTATGGCAGAAGAATAATGTATTATGATGGATTATTAGGCTATTGATACATGTATTTTAGCATATTATTTGTTTTATAAAAGCAACAAGCTTTTACATTACTGTAATGCACAACCTCTTGTGTGTTACTGCTTTATTTTACTCTCTATCGTAATGAAGCTAAAATAAAGTATCTTGTAGAGTAGATCATATCTTGAGTCTCTTTTAGGATGGAGAACTCATTTACACCGACTGGAAAATGGAGAAGGACAACGACTCAGGACGACTGTTCAGTAAGTAAACTTCTACAACACATTTTTCCACATGTACGCAGCTGAAAACATGAATGATTTAAGATGTGGGATTAAACTCAGAGGTCAAATGTTTAAAGTGATAGTTTGGGTTTAATTACTATTGTTCACTTGATCGAGAACCAGAACCTTCTGCTGATCCCAGCTTGAGAAAAATCAAGATTAAATCGCTTTAAATAAAAGAAAAAGCATCTTCTAATAAGCGATACATATTAAAGGACATATTTTAGTCACCATTGAGTCGTTCCAAACCTGAATGTTGTTTGGATAATCTCTTTTCCATACTAAACTTCATAGTGAAGAATTAACTTTCTGCATAAATATTTATTTTGCACAAATTGAATTAGAAAATATATTTTGATGTCATACAAATAATTATTTAGCTGTTTTTCCTTATTACATACATGCAGAAAATACAAATTTCTGGAGCTCAGGAAACAAAAAAACAAAAAAAGAAACAAAAAAACTCAAAAAATATGAAATTGTATTTGAAATAAATTAAAATAAATAAATTGAGAATAAAAAGTAAACATACTAAAAAGATCAAATATTTTATTCAAAAGAATTTAAAATATTTTATTTGAAAATATTTCAAATAAGTTAATAGATTTTATTTGAAATAAATGAAAACTAAAATAAATATTTTGAAAATAAAAACAATCAAAATAAAACACCTCCTAAAAATAAGAAATATTTTATCTTAAATTAAATAAAAAATAAGTATATACTTTGAAAATAAAAACAAAAATAGAACATACTAAAAAGATAAAATATTTATTTAAAATCATTGAAAATAATTTGATAAAAACAGGATAAAAGCCAGATTAAACACCTAGAATTTTACTGTAGAAGCTGAAGATCTCCAGCAAACAGATCAACACTAAATTATGCGATTAATGAGCCACTTCTTAGACGATGACGAATGTCAGTAAATCAGGACTGAATCATTGGTTGTTCATCGAGCTGGCTGTGGTTTTCCCAGCATCACTTTCAGAAACACTGAGCTCATCGTGAAGGAGTTTGGCAGAGATCATAATTTGACCAAACCGCCACCTGTAACCCAGGCAATTACAGAGAGATTTCCAGAAATATTACAGGATATTAGGTTTGATTAGTGCAGCGTGTCTGAACTCATTTACTGTGAGCGTTCGATCTTAATGAAGCCTTTCTCGTCAGTCCTGTGGTTCCATTCATCTCTTCTCCTTTTGGCACATGCTTTTCACACCCAGTCTACTGTTTGCTTGTTGTCTATTGTAATATGTGACCCTGGATCACAAAACCAGTCATAAGTCACACGGGTAGCCTATATTTGTGACAATAGCCAACAAATGGGTCAAAATTATCGATTTTTCTTTTATGCCAAAAATCATTAGGATATTAAGTAAAAATCATTTTCCATGAAGATATTTAGTAAATATCCGTAAATATATATATATAAAAAAATAATTTTGTGAGCGGATGCAGTAAAATTGGAGGACTTTAAAGAGAATTTTTTTTCCACCCTTAGATTCCATACATTAAACAAACCATACATCAATGGAAAGACTATTTATTCAGCATTCTTTCAACATCAGATGATGTATAAATCTCAATTTTAAAAAATTGACCCCTGTCACTGGTTTTGTGGTCCAGGGTCACATATTTACATTGCATACATTGTTTTTTCTGTGTTAACCCATAACATTGTTACATTGTTAACCCATAACCATGACCATGCGAATGCCATGTTTGAGCGACAGCGCATGATATAAGGACATTAAAAACTCATTTTGAGATAAAATATCTACTTAAAGTGCCAAAGATTTTAAGTTACTATCTTAATTTAACAACATGCCACACCCGCAATGTTGATAAAAATGTAGGTTTAAAAAAAAAATCTGAATAAATATTGATTTATTTTGCACAAATTCAATGAGGGAAAAAAGCATGTTTGAATAATTTTTTTTTTTTTTTACATTTTTATGTTTTTTTTTATGTATAATTAAAGAAAATTATACAGAAAAAAACCCGTAAAAATGTCAAATCAAACACTAAGTAAATACTAAAAATATAAAATATTTTAAAAATATATTTAAATGAAAATAAATAATTTGAAAATAAAAATAATAGAAATAAAATGCATACTAAAAAGAAAAAAGAAAAACAATAAAAATAAAATACTAAAAAGATAAAATATTTTTTAAATAGATTTAAATTAGTGAAAATAAAATCAATCTAAATAAAACGCATACTAAAAATAAGAAATATTTTATTTGAAATAAATTAAATTTGAAAAATAATTTGAAAATAAACAGTCAAAATAAAAATTTGCTAAAAAGATAAAATATTTTTGGAAATAAATTAAATGTAAAATAAATAATTTGAAAATAAAAACAATCAAAATAAAATACTAAAAAAGATGAAATATTTGAATTTGAAATAAAAACAATCAAACAGTCACGATTCTCTGAAGGTAAACAAATGAAAAATTTCATATTTTTTAGTATGTGTTTTATTTTGATTGTTTTTATTTTAAAATTATTTTTTATTTTGCCATTCTTACGATTAAATTAATTATTCGTTTTTCTTCAACTCACAAGGCACATGAGACGAGACACCTCACACACAAATATTAGGTACAATTTGTAATCATATTGCACTATTTTATCAATACATATCAGAACTGAAATATATTTATAAATAACATTTCGACTCAATTTTTGCATTGATCTTGTTGAAGTGCATTCTGGGATTGCATTCTCTTTTAGATTTTACTTGTTTTTGTTAGTCAATGTTGTTTAAACCTCAGTGTTCTTCAAAATATATTTTATGTTCCACAAAAGAAAGAAAGACATACGGGTTTGAAACCAAATGAGGCTGAGTAAATGATGACGAAATGTACATTTTTGGATCTGAAGGTTTATTTTTGTTGATTTTATTATTATATGTTTTATGCTAAAGTAATTTTTTCATGTTTTCTGTTTTCTGCCAGGTGCCAAACCCACGCATGAGTTCCTCGTACACCACACTCTGGTGAACACCGTGAGCCGCTCTCCGTTCTTCAAGGACATCATCCTGACGGTGGGCAGCTTCGGTTTCGCCATCTGGAAAGAAGGGGTCATGGTGAGGTCACGGCACAAGCACATCAAACGTACAAAAGAATCTGTGCTTATTCTTTAAGGGCCCTATTTTAACGATCTAAGCTCATGGTCTAAAATGCACGCCGCAAGTGTCCGAATCCACATTTGCTAGTTTAACGCCAGGACAAATGGTCGGTGGTCCCGGCGCTGGTCTAAAAGGGTTTCTCTATTCTCTTAAGGCGAGACACGGCAGGCAAAACCATTGTTTTTTTTTCACTGGTCGATTTTGAGATTTTGGGATATTTGTCTTCAATAACATGTCTGCTTTCAGACTTGTGGTGAAAAAAAGTCTAAAATACACATTTAGGTCTTCATTTTACTACACTTCTGTTTGCGTCTGTAGATTTCTCATAAATTCATCAAAATTTGAGGGGTTAGTGTGCGGATGAGGAGGAGGGAGGGTCTAGCTAGCCTCCGTTTTGTTTGACAATAGTTCGAACGTCAACAAGAAGTGACGTCACCCAGGGTCGCTTAGAGAACCTTTAACTAATGAACCTTATTGTAAAGTGCTTCCACTTTTGCTTATAATAGAATAGGCAGTAATTTGAATCAGTTTCAGATGGAGTTTAGCATGTGCTGAATGAGTCTCGCTTCTCGTTTCAGAGCGGCCCGATCCTCAAGTCGGCCTACTCTAAGATCATGTGTACGGTCGGTCACTGGTCCCTGTCCCGGCCGGCGCTCTTCTTCATCGGGAAGGAGGACGGGAACATCGAGGTTTGGGATCTGCTGCAAAACACCCACGAACCCTCACAAACCCAGGACATCAGCACCGCCTCCATCACCGGCATCAAATCCAGCAGCTCCTCAGGTAAGCTACGATAAGCACACGGAGACGCGTTTAGCTGTATACGTACACATTTTGTATCGTAAACCACTTTTTTTTTAATCCGGGTCCCAGAGTGGATAAATCTGAAACAGACACCCTTGCGTTTTCGTGTGTACGCATATATTTGTTGAGACGACTCCTAAAAAAATTTAGAACGAGAAAAAAAAAAAGATCGGATAGGGAAAGCTCTGGCTTCTTGTAGATGTGGCCAAGACTCATCACTAATATACCCTACAGAACGCATCACGGTGAACTGAGTTCCCTTTTAAATTGGACGTCATTACATGGTAGATGGGAAATACACTAGTGTATTTTTATTTATAAAGTCACATTTTTTTCTCTTATGTAGGAAAAAAGCAGAAGACTTGTATTCTTAAGAATGTTTTGTGAACTGAGCCCAGGACAGATACTGAGGTGTCCTGTTTCTCTCCCGTAGGGAAGCATCATCTTCTGGCGGTCTCAGATCGTATCGGGACACTACACATCCTACAGATCCCATGGACCCTGCGCAAACCCTCCAAAAATGAGGTGAGAAGTCAAGTCACCTTCAGCTTTGAGAATGTCATCTCATGTTTAGCTGGACTGGACAACTATCAATACTGAATAAAATACATAATTTATCTATTCAGTTCATGGACCCTTTTCACAGACTGACGATGTGTTTCCACAGTTATTAACATTGTAAATTTATATGATTAAACTTTGTGTTGTCATTAACGGTGCAGTAAGCGATTTCCGAGGAACACTGTTGAGATTTGAATTGATGTCCAAACAAACACAGCCCTGTCTTTATTGTTCCGCCCCCAAAATAAAAAATACGCTAATATGCACAACAGGCAACCACTAACAGCTCGCGCAAGTATGAGTAACTCAGCTGTAATTCAACAACAACAACGGCACATCTTGCTTCTGTGGAACATAGCAAAATGTTACTCGCATATGGAGCAGAAACAACGCAACTTTGGTGTCCGAGTTCAAGCCTTGCCACTTTGTAATGTCTCTCCAGTTCTGGAAAGCTTTTCTAATATCAGTGCGGCTCCTAAAGCCTGATCATAATCCTTCTTCTTCCAGTGATATTCCTCTGTCCCTTTCCTGTTTTCTAATGTCTCTCAGCCATCTCTCTTTCTACAGTCTTTCTTCAAATCTCCCTCTTTCTCCCTCTCTCTCCTCCCCCATCATGAGTGGACACGCCCCCTACTGCTGATTGGCTCACTCTCTCTCCTCCCCCATCATGAGTGGACACGCCCCCTACTGCTGATTGGCTCACTCTCTCTCCTCCCCCATCATGAGTGGACACGACCCCTACTGCTGATTGGCTCACTCTCTCTCCTCCCCCATCATGAGTGGACACGCCCCCTACTGCTGATTGGCTCACTCTCTCTCTCTTCACCCATCATGAGTGGACACGCCCCCTACTGCTGATCGGCTCACTCTCTCTCCTCCCCCATCATGAGTGGACACACCCCCTACTGCTGATTGGCTCACTCTCCTCCCCCATCATGAGTGGACACGCCCCCTATTGCTGATTGGCTAAGAGAGTGTAGTGATCGTCTGATCCACTTTTTTTTCTCCTATTTACTCTGCCAGGACTATTGTACAAACACAATCATTATTTTCAGCACACACACAAAGAGCAGACATCTAGCAAATATTCACATATTTTTTTGTCTGGGTGTTGATTTAAATTTTCAACAGAAAATTTCTTCTAAGAAGCTCGGAAATGTGAAAAGAGTCCATTTCAATAGATTCTGGGATTGGGATTAAAAGAGATATTTAATGTTGACTTGCTCGATATTATAATATTGCTGCATAATATTGCCAGAAAAGACTTTACATTGTGAGCATGACTAAAAATGCAGTCAATGTAGGACTAGGATTTATAAGTATAACATGTTCTCTACAGAAACAGAATGTGAGGAAGTACTTTGAAAAGGAAGAGGAACGGCTGGAGTACTTTGAGAAACGGCAGATCAAACACGAGAAGCACAAGAAAGAGATGGAAGCTGAACAACTGAAGAAGAAGACGGTGAGAGAGGAGCATTTTAGACGTGTTTAAAGGGTACCTATTATGGCATTTAAAATGTTCCTAATAATGTTCTGGGAGTCCCCAACAACAGTTTTACATGCATGCAATGACAAAAAACACTTTTGTTGTCTTATAATATGCATTTATTTTTACCTGATTTGCTCACCGACTCCCTAATGATTCGTTTGACGACTCATTTGTCCAAACCCCTCCTTTGCGTGACGCTAATCGGCGGTGATTGGTCAGATGACGCAGTCAGTTCATATTTTGCGTTAACCCAAAGCTTAAACATATTGATAAAGCACTGCAGTACTACAATACGCTTCACATAATTTCACATATTTCAAAAAACAAAAAAAAATGACATTGGAGACCTACTGTAGAAGCTGCTGAGCAACTCTCACTCTCTCACACACACACACGCACGCACGCACACACACACACACACACACACACACACACACACACACACACACACACACATAAAAGCAACAATTATTAATAGCACTTACAGGTTGTGATGCGGAGGAGGAAGCTGATCTAAATAAACTTGGTATTGAACCTTCCTATATCAGCCGACTCGCGAATCCACACTTGAAAGCATTTATGTTTGTGAAGCGATCGTCATTAAAATAACGCGAACACAGCTCAAGGTGGCTATACTTGTGTGGTATAGTTGTAAATATAAACTCTAGCCACTGAGTCTTCACATGCTCGTCCCTGGGCAGTGAAAAAAAAGTTTGCTTTTGATTCGCACTTCAGAACAGAGTCTCGTCGACATGATGTTGTCAGGTTTCTCTGTCTGCTCGGCCGCGCGCACTGAGTGGGCGTGTCGAATTCAAATAACTTGTGCAAGTGACGTACGAAAGTTAGAGAGAAAGCATCGTTCGTCTATCGATTCATATCAGCGACTCAGAGTCGACTCTTACTTTTGAGAGACAATAACTTTGTATACGGTGAACTTTCATATTTAAAACTTTGCAGGATGTTTTTGTTCACTTAGATCTATGTTACACACTACATGAAAGGTAATTTTCAAAATTCCATGATAGGTACCCTTTAAAGGAATATTTACCCGTTTTTTATAGTTAACTAAAACTCAAACCATGAAAAAAAAAAACATTAACTGAAATGAAATAAGAAACGTATAAAAAAACGTATTTCAGCTAGTTGCCAAAGCAATTTTTCTCATTTAGTTTAACTCTAATGAAAGAAAAGGGGAAAAAACAGAGGTTTGGAACATAAGGGTGATGAAATGATAATTAATGTTCAGGTGAATTATTCCTGTAATTATTCTTGATGATTTATCTTATTCAAGTGTATTCAAATTGCAAATAATTAGCACAAATCTGTTCACAATTACATTTATTCAGTTAAAAATTATGAACATGTTTAAAAATATGACTGTAATAAAAATAAGCAATATTTAAATGTATGTTAAAATATATGAGATTGAAACAAATTTGGTTTTGTTGATGATAAATACACTGCTTATTGTGTATTTAAACACATTCAGTTTATTAGTGCTATTACAGAAATCTGAAATACACATAAGTAAAAACTGTAATACAAATGGATGGAATTTTAATACATAAATCTTAAAATTAGTCCTAAATATTTTTTAAGTGTATTTCCATGAGTATATGCATCTACTTAACCATATTTTGTGGACAAATTTGTCCCCAGAGGTGAGCTAAACCTCACAAAACCTTATTTTGGGGACAAAAAAACAGCATAAACAAATAAAGTAAATAATTTTTTTTACTGTAAAAATGCAGAAAGTTTTCGGTTAGGGTTATATTATAGTATTTATAACTAGCTGTTTATAAAAACAAACCCCAATAGAAGTCTATGCAGTGTCCCCATTTAGATAGCTATGCAAACGTGTGTTTAAGCTCAAACACAGATGAAACCTGCTGCAGTTCAGCTGGAATGTGTGATTATGTGATTCCAGATCTGCTCAGACTTGCTGAATATATTTACTAAATATGAAAGTATGCTGCCGTCTGTGTCTCTGAGGGTCTAAAACACACATTTGTGTTTCACAACCCGCGGACACATGATGCTGGAGGCTCTCTGGAGAGATTTCAGACAAACACTTAATGTTTCTGATTTAAGGCAAGACACTACAGGCCAAAGTACTGTTGTTTTCTCATGTACTGGTCAAGTTTGAGATTCTGGGGTATTTTGCTTTCATAACAGTGGACAGAAAACATCCGAAATACACATTTAAGAGTTTATTTTATTGCACTTTATCTATTTGCGTCTGTAGATTTCAATTACACTACATATATTTAAAGAGTTTTTCCTCCACTTCTGCAGCAGTTATAAACACCAAACTTTACAGTTTTATTCCTGTCTATATTCTGAAGGTTTTTACTGAGGGGTTTGTTCATATATCATTTACACTTATTTTTATAATATTTTATTCCTAATAACCTTTTCTGACTGTTGACCGTATTTTCTGATTTAAAGCAAGACACTAAGCCATTGTTTTTCATGAACTGGTCAATTTTGAGTTTATGAGATATTTTGCTTTTCTTTTGTCTTCTTTCAGATTAGTGGAAAGAAAACACCCAAAATACACATATACGTGTTTATTTGATTACACTTTCTATAAGCGTCTGTAGATTTGAACTACGATACATATCTTTAAAGTCTGTGAGTTTGTCCTCCAGTTCAGCTGCAGTTATAAACACCAAAATTTACAGTTTTATTCCTGTCTATATTCTGAAGGTTTTTACTGAAGGGTTTGTTCATATATCACTCACACTTATTTATATAACATTTTATTCCTTAAAACTTTTTTTTTTTTTGGCTGTTGTGAGTATTTTCTGATTTATGGAGTGATAACGTCTCGGTTACTAATGTAACCCTCGTTCCCCGAAGGAGGGAACGGGAGACGTGACGTCGACGTGACGACGTTAGGGGATCACTTCAGGGAGCCCTATCAACTTCGAGTATCTAAAGAACAAGCCAATGAACGTTGGCGTGCGTGAAACGCGTCACGCGCCCCGCCCCGCAGCGCGGGTATAAACAGGAAGCGGACGCCGCACTCATTGTTTTTCGCTGAGGAGCCGAGATAGAGATGGCCGTACAGCGATGGTCAGCAACTGTGGCAGCGGGACGTCACGTCTCCCGTTCCCTCCTTCGGGGAACGAGGGTTACATTAGTAACCGAGACGTTCCCCTTCAGTCGCTCACGTTCGACGTGACGTCGACGTGACGACGTTAGGGGATCCCTATGGAAGACGCCATCGGTTGCTGCCACATCCAGCGCCCTACGGAAGGCTCTCAGACCCCCAATGGCTGGGGCGGAAGACCTGCGTAGAGGGAGTTCACTGTTGTTCCTTTAACCCACACAGTGGAACTCTTGGATAACACTGGGAAAGCGTGCCTTTCCAGGGGAGAGGGACGCTGCGGAAGCCACATCCTGCCCGAAGGGAGGTAACATGTGGAGGATACACATATGGACTGGCCGGAGGGCAGTGCAACATATGGAATGTCACTGGCTCCAGCCTAAAAGGGGGAGGCAGCACCAGACAGTGACGGCAGAGCGGACTCTGCCAAGGGAAAGACACGGGCTCACCGCGGGGAGCTGGTCGTGGAAGAATACTCACATGGGATCGCCGCAGGAATCACCACATATGGAACCCAGCCTAGCACAAGTTACACAGGCATACGAGCACTAGGCCTGGCGTCGGACGCTCCGCAACGTCCGACTGCCGGAGGGGTGCGGAGGAACTCACAGGGTTCGCCAGAGTGGGGAACTCGACTGGAGCAAAAAAGCGCACGTATCCGCTCCATGTGGAGCAAGCCGACACAAGAGCGGAAACTTCGGTGTTACCGGCTGGAAGCGAGCACACAGGAAGAAACCGGCTCAACACGTAGGCTATAAAATCTAGCGAACGTGTTAGGTGTCGCCCAGCCCGCAGCTCTACAGATATCTGTCAGCGAGGCGCCGTGTGCCAGCGCCCAAGAAGAAGCGACACCCCTAGTGGAGTGGGCTCTCAACCCGGGCGGGCAAGGCACGCCTTGGACTTCGTAAGCCAAGGCGATGGCATCCACTATCCAGTGGGCCATCCTCTGCTTGGAGACAGCCTTTCCCTTCTGCTGGCCTCCGTAACAGACGAAGAGCTGATCTGAGGTCCTGAGGCTTTGCGTTCTGTCCACGTACAGACGCAGAGCGCGGACGGGACAGAGAAAAGCCAGGGCTGGGTCTGCCTCCTCCGAAGGCAGCGCTTGCAGGTTCACCACCTGGTCCCGGAAGGGAGTGGTAGGAACCTTGGGCACGTATCCGGGCCGGGGTCTCAGGATCACGTGAGAGTTATCCGGGCCGAATTCTAGGCACGATTCGTCGACCGAAAATGCATGCAGGTCCCCTACCCTCTTGATGGAGGCCAATGCAACCAGGAGTACTGTTTTACAAGACAGAACTTTTAACTCAGCTGACTGCAAAGGCTCAAAGGGTGGTCTCTGAAGAGCCGAAAGGACCAGAGACAAGTCCCAAGAGGGTATAGAGAGTGGGCGAGGAGGATTAAGTCTCCTTGCTCCCCTCAGGAACCTGACGATCAGGTCATGCTTCCCCAACGACTTACCATCAACTGCATCGTGATGTGCGGCAATGGCAGCAACATACACTTTAAGGGTGGAGGGAGACAGCCTTCGCTCCAACCCATCCTGCAGGAAAGAAAGCACGGCTCTGATCGAGCAAGTTCGGGGGTTCTCCTCGTGAGAAGAACACCAGTCAACGAATAGGTTCCACTTCAGAGCATAGAGGCGCCTCGTAGAGGGGACTCTAGCGGAAGTGATGGTGTCAACTACCGCTGGGGGTAGGTCACCTAGAACCTCCGCGTCCCGACCAGGGACAAGACATGGAGTTTCCAGAGGTCTGGACGCGGGTGAGGTCCTCTCTCAGAGGAATGGGCCAGGGAGGGGCTGTCGCGAGGAGCACAAGTTCGGGGAACCAGGTCCGGTTGGGCCAATACGGGGCAACTAACACGACCTGCTCCTCGTCCTCCCTGACTTTGCACAAAGTCTGTGCAAGAAGGCTCACTGGGGGAAACGCATACTTGCGTAGGCCCGGGGGCCAGCTGTGTGCCAGGGCATCCGTGCCGAGGGTCCCCTCGGTCAGGGAGTAGAACAACTGGCAGTGAGACGTGTCCGGGGCGGCAAACAGATCTACCTGTGCGGTCCCGAAGCGCCTGAAAATCAGCTGGACCACCTGGGGATGGAGTCGCCATTCTCCCGGTAGCACCTGCTGCCGTGAGAGCTCGTCGGCTGCACAGTTGAGCAGGCCGGGAATATAAATGGCACGAAGCGACCTCAGATGCTTCTGACTCCAAAGGAGGAGATGGCGGGCGAGTTGTGACATGCGGCGGGAGCGTAGACCACCCTGGCGGTTGATGTACGCAACGGTCGCAGTGCTGTCCGTACGGACCAGTACATGCTTGCCACGAAGCGGCGTTTTGAAGCGGCCCAATGCAAGATGTACTGCTAACAACTCGAGGCAATTGATGTGCCAATGCAGTTGAGGCCCCGTCCACAGACCTGAAGCTGCATGCCCGTTGTACGTGGCCCCCCAGCCGGTGGCAGAGGCATCCGTGGTGACCACAGAGTGCCTGGACACTTGTTCTAGGGGAACACCTGCCCGCAGGAACGAAGGGTCTGACCACAAGCTGAGAGTTTGGCGACAGTGCGGAGTCACTTGGACCCGGCACGAGCCGCTCTGCCACGCCCATCTCGGGACTCGATCGTGGAGCCAGTGTTGGAGCGGTCTCATATGAAGCAATCCGAGCGGCGTTACCGCGGCTGCAGATGCCATATGCCCGAGGAGCCTCTGAAACAGTTTCAGTGGAGCCGCTGTTCTGCGCTTGAGCGTGCTCACGCAGTTCAACACTGACTGGACGCGGGCCTCGGTGAGGCGCGCTGTCATGTTGATCGAGTCCAACTCCATACCGAGAAAAGAGATCCTCTGCCCGGGGGTGAGTTTGCTCTTTTCCCAGTTGACCCGAAGCCCTAGGTGGCTGAGGTGACTGAGCACCATGTCCCTGTGTTCGCACAACAGCTCTCTCGACTGGGCGAGAAAAGCCAGTCGTCGATGTAGTTGAGAATGCGAACACCACGCTCGCACATGGGAGCAATGGCTGCCTCCGCGACTTTCGTGAAGACACGGGGCGACAGGGCCAGCCCGAAGGGTAAGACCTTGTACTGATATGGCCGTCCCTCGAACGCAAAGCGAAGAAACGGTCTGTGTCGAGGGAGAATCGAGACATGAAAGTACGCGTCCTTCAGGTCGATCGCTGCAAACCAATCTTGGGGACGGATGCACTTGAAAATGCGTTTCTGCGTAAGCATCTTGAACGGCAGCTTGTGAAGGGACCGGTTCAAGACACGCAGATCCAAGATTGGCCGTAACCCACCGCCTTTCTTGGGTACAATGAAGTACGGGCTGTAGAAGCCGGTCTTCATATCGGCTGGAGGGACCGGCTCGATCGCGTCCTTCGCCAGTAGGACTGCGATCTCTGCCCTGAGCACAGGGGCACTGTCCGGCGGAACGCGGGTAAACAGAATGCCCCTGAATGCAGGGGGGCGCCGGGCGAACTGAATCGCATAGCCGAGTCTGACAGTACGGATGAGCCAGCGAGACGGGCTGGGAAGCGCTAGCCAGGCTCCCAGACACCGCGTAAGCGGAATCAACGGCACCACAGACGTACCCGGGGTGGGGCAGCGCGGCGGAATGCAGGGACCCGACTCGGACGGCACAGCGGCCCGGAGTGGGGTCTGAATGTGTGGTGCAACACGTACCTGCTTCCGTCGAAGGGCAGAGTGAGTGTGTGGAGGCGGCAGAGCGTCCGGAACACAGCCACTGCTGCTCGCTGGCGATGAGAGAGGGGCTCGAGGGTGACAAGGCATAGCGTCGTCGACCGTCAAGCGCGCTCTCTTGGGACCCAGAGGTTTCAGAAATTGCTCTTTTATTGAATAAGTGGGTACCACTGAAGGCAGTGGCGGAAAAGGAACAAAAGAAACAAAGGATTCTCCACCCGGCCCTCCACCGGGGGAAGGAGCGGTGCCTTCACCGTCTCCTGGAGAGCAACTCGATCCACCTCTGGGTCGCCCGTCTCAGGGTCGTTTGCACCTGCGCTTACCACCTGGTTTGGTAGCGGGCTGGACGGGCGTGGCCGACTTCCTGCGGCTTGCTCCACGCTGAGGCCTGGATGGTGGCTGCTGCTGCTGAGGCTTAGCGGGAGCGGAGGACGCCGCAGGAGGACGGCCTCGGCGACGAGCGGACGGAGGGTCTGCGGCCGGCGGACGGGAGGAAGCAGCGGGGGTCCGCCGGGGCAGGATGTGTCGGATAGCCTCCGTCTGCTTCTGGGCGGCCGAGAACTGTTGGGCGAAGCTCTCGACCGCATCGCCGAATAACCCAACCTGGGAGAGAGGGGCATCCAGGAACCGATATTTATCGGTGTCCCTCATGTCCGCCAGGTTGAGCCAAAGGTGGCGCTCCTGGACCACCAAGGTGGACATCGCCTGACCAACGGAACGCGCGGTTTCCTTCGTCGCCCGGAGGGCGAGGTCAGTAGCCACGCGGAGCTCCCGGAGGAGCTCTGGGTCAGAACCACCCTCGTTCATGTCCATGAGCGCCTGGGCCTGGTGGACCTGCAAGAGCGCCATGGCATGGAGGGCGGAAGCAGCCTGTCCACAGGCCTTATAAGCCTTCGCCGTGAGACCGGACGAAAACTTACAGGCCTTGGACGGGAGGCGCGGATTACCCCGCCAGGAGGAGGCGGACGCCGGACACAGTTGCATCGCGACAGCCCGCTCCACCGGGGGATATCCACATACCCCTTAGCTGCCCCGCCGTCGAGGGTGGCGAGGGGGGAGGAGCTACTAGAACGGATTCGGGCACTATACGGTGCCTTCCACGTCCTAGAGAGCTCCTCATGCACCTCCGGAAAGAAAGGTACCGGGGCGGCGCACTGAGAACCAGCACGGCCCGCCCCGAGAAACCAATCGTCCAACCGAGAAGGTTCGGGACGTGGCGGAGGATTCCACACAAGCCCGACCTTCTCGGCGGCCCGGGAAAGCATAGCCGCCCACTCTGGATCCGGCTCGGACAACGCTACACACCCAGACGGGGGCAACGCAGCCGAGTCGTCATCTCCAGAGGAGTGAAGCTCCCCCTCCGATGCTGCGATCGACATCTGATCGTCAGCTGGCGCCCCAAAGGAAACGACCGGCCGTTCAGGAGAAGGACCGAGTCGATCGCAAAGGGGCGCGGATGGCAACAGCGCATGAGAGGCGTGAGGGGCCCGCGGAGATTGCCTCGACGGGGAAGCCCTCACGGTAATCCTCAGATCACCCTGGTCATGCGCCGAAGTAGGCTTATTCTGCAGGGCAGAATAAGCGCTAGATCGGGGCATAGGCGAGGGGACTGCACCTCCCGTGAGGTAAGCGAGTCTCGATCTAAGCGCTGCCATAGTCATATTCCCGCAATGGGAACATGAACTATTCACAAAAGCTGCCTCAGCGTGTTGAATGCCCAAACACGAGAGGCAACTCTTGTGGCCATCTGCTGGCGCCAGGGAACGACCGCATCCAGAAACGCACAAGCGGAATGACATCCTGAAAAGGACGCAGGGTCACGCTTGTGTTGCTCTTTTAGTAAAAATAACAAACAGAGGAAAGAAATAGACTCTTTAGTGCTGAAGCACCCAGGGGTAGCCGCGGTGTAATCGGGTACACTCTCAGATGAGGAACGCCCACGAGACCGACACACACACACACATAAACAGTGCCGTGAAAACGGCAGTTGTGATAAAGATGCTCGCGGCCACCACTGATCGCGCCGTCACACCAGCACTGCAGCAGAGTTCTCTTCTCCCTCTAGTTGTCGACAGAAACAACGTTCAGCAGTCTGTAGAGTCTCAGAGTCAAACAAAGCTCGGCTCCGAAGCGAAAGACAATGAGTGCGGCGTCCGCTTCCTGTTTATACCCGCGCTGCGGGGCGGGGCGCGTGACGCGTTTCACGCACGCCAACGTTCATTGGCTTGTTCTTTAGATACTCGAAGTTGATAGGGCTCCCTGAAGTGATCCCCTAACGTCGTCACGTCGACGTCACGTCGAACGTGAGCGACTGAAGGGGAACAGATATATTCAAAATTCCCTCTGTAAAAACCGTTAATGTATGTAAGTTAGTGCAGATTTAATTTGATTGCATATTTAACATTCCAGAAAACTTGTAATACAAAACAACTGTACTGTGATTAATCAACTGGGAAAATATTGGGATATCTATTAGTTAGAATTATGATCATATTCACTACTCTTTTGAATGATTTACGTGAATTGACCGTTTTGTACTTTCAGCACTATATCTCTGGTGTTTTAGGCCTCACACTGTAAAACGTGCTAATGTTGTCTTGTTGCCCAGTACAAATTTTTAAATATTCTTAAATCAAGGCGCATTTACTTGAGAAGCAAATTATGTATTATTTTCTGAAAAGCATATCAAAATGAAGTGGTTATGATTACAAGAAAAATATCTGCCAATGGAGTCATAAATATAAGCTTGTTTTCCCACTGAATTACGTTTATTTACCTGACCGCATTGGCAGACATTTTTCTTAATCATAGACAGACACCTAATTTTATTACATAAATGTATCTCAAATGTGGTGCTCTTTGGTCATAAAAAAAAATTACATTTGTTTTTTATTTTTTACCCCATTGGAATGATACGAAACTTGGTAAAGTTTTTGCACTTGCAATGCACACACACACACACACACACACACACACACACACACACACACACACACACACACACACACACACACACACACACACACACACACACACACACACACACACACACACACACACACACACACACACACACACACACACACACACACACACACACACACACACACACACACACACCAATAAGCTTAAACTTAACACTTTTTTAAAAAAAAAATTTCACTTCTGCAATAATCAGCCAAGCGTCTTTTTAAAAAAAAGTCTGTGTTCAAAAGCATTCGAGATTTATAACAATTTTAAGTTGGACATTTTATTTTCAGATCTATGCTCAAAAAGTGAATAAATGGATTATAAACTACTGCAGAAATGTAATTTAGTACCATAAAATCCCCGAAAAATAGAAAATATGAAATAAAAAACATTATCGAACTAAAATATAGTACATTAATTTCATTGAACAAAGGGTTAAGAATGTTGTTCTGGAAAAACAAGACAAAAACAATGAAGTTTTTTTTTTTTTTTTTCAGTGCACATCGCATTTGATTAGTCTACACGTATTGACGACTTTATAAACCACATAAAACGTTCTGTTTAAAAAGCTGTAGTGTGAAAGGGCCTTAACTTGTGTGGTTTGTTGTTCGTCAGGAGCCAGTGGTGCCAGTGAAACAGGACGAGGAACTGGAGGCGGAAGCGCTGAAGGAATATGAGCAGTTTCTGGCTCTGGAGAAGATCATTCTGAAGAACATGGGCCTCCTGACCGAAACGATAGACCTGTAACACATTAGAGACATCATCATCATCATCATCATCATATCATATCCTCACCATCATCATATCATCATCATCATCACCATCACGCTCTGGAACAAAGTACAAGAACCTCGAAATTACAGCTGAGTCAGATGTTCTAATTACAAGATTTAACACTGGTGTAATTGGTTAAGTTTGTTGAATGATTTACATTCTTCAATCAGAATGATTGGGTTTTATTTTTCAGTGCTATTCAGTGTAAACATGCTTTTCAAATAATCTTAACAGAATGCTAATGGATTGTTTGGAACAACATTTCAAATCTAATAATAACTTGAAACGCATTCTAAACCCTGCAAAAACTGCTTTTCTTACTTAGTATTTCTGTCTTGTTTCCAGTCCAAATATCTAAACATTTCTCAAATCAAGATGCATTTACTAGAGGAGTAAAATGAGATAAGATATTATGTCCTGTTTTCCGGGGGAATTATTCAAAATGAAGTGAGTTGATGCTTTAAAAAAGCAAAATTATCAGCCAATGGCGTAAGAAAAATAATCTTAATTCAAACGGAAACATTATTTTTCTTACTCCATTAGCAGATAATTTTGCTTTTTTAAAGCATCAACTCACTTAATTAAGATTAATTCCCCCCGGAAACAGGACTTAATATATTATCTCATTTTACTTTAAGAATTGATTTAAGAATTTTTTAGATATTTGAACTGGAAACAAGACAAAAATACTGAGTAAGAAAAGCATTTTTTTGCAGTGAAGGATCAAATAAGAATCAGATGAGGTCAGAAATTCTGATTTATTCTGATTGATTGGTTCCCAAATATATATATATACCATTAGCAAAGCATAATAATCCTTTAGTTTTTAACTACTGTAGCTAAAACAACCTGTGTATTAATAGTGTTCTGAATGTAAAAGATTAAAAACACGCAGTTTCTCCATAAGCACAGATGGAGTGTGTTGATATTGTGACCTTGAAGATTGATTCTTCCTCTGGTTACTCGTATGAGTTCATCTTTATTTCCCATCAGTGCTGTAATCAAACACGCTCTTAATTCAGCCGCTTCACCTCCGACAGATCCTCTATATCCGTTATCTGGTTACACACACACACACACACACACACATTCAGACTCTTAAAGGGTTAGTTCACCCAAAAATGAAAATTCTATCATCGTTTACTTACCCTCAAGTTGTTCCAAACCTCTATGTGTTTGTTTGTTCTGCTGAACACAAAGGAAGATATCTGGAAGAAAACAGATCTCATTCCCCATTGACTACCATAGTAGGAAAAAATACATACTATGGTAGTCAATGGGGAATGAGATCTGTTTTCTTCCAGATATCTTCCTTTGTGTTCAGCAGAACAAATAAACACATAGAGGTTTGGAACAACTTGAGGGTAAGTAAACTATGATATAATTTTCATTTTTGGGTGAACTAACCCTTTAATGTACAGTATTGATCATCTTCAGCCTGACTCGTATCGATTCAGTACAGACGCAAAACTCCTAAACTCAAGAACGATCGTGACAAGACTCAATCCACATGTAATGCAGGTTTGGTCAATGTACAGTGACTTTCATAAATGCATCTTATGAATTTTAAGTCAACTTTAGAAAATTCTATGCACTGCAAAAAAGTATTTTCTTACTCAGTATTTTTGTCTTGTTTCCAGTCCAAATATCAAACATTTCTTAAATCAAGATGCATTTACTAAAGTAGTAAAATGACTTAAGATATTAAATCTTGTTTTCTGGGGAATTAATCAAAATTAAGTGAGTTTTTGCTTAAAAAAAGCAAAATTATCTGCCAATTGAGTGAGAAAAATAATGTTGTTTTTGTTTGAATTAAGATTATTTTTCTCACTCCATTGGCAGATAATTTTGCTTTTTTTAAGCATCAACTCACTTCATTTTGATTACTTCCCCCAGAAAACAAGACTTAATATCTTATCTCATTTTACTCATCTAGTAAATGCATCTTGATTTAAGAATTTTTAGATATTTGGACAACAAAACAAGACAAATACTGAATAAGAAAAGCATTTTTGCAGTATAACTTTTAAGGTTTTGGTGGCCCTAAAGTAATATATTAATGTAGAATTTCATACTGTATACTCTTTTGTTTACCATTTAAAAACACTGATGAAACACCAGAAGAGCACATTTCTATGTGAGTTAAATGCATTTCTATTGCAATCATTTACATAAGATGTAACATTCTATGTATGCAAAATAGTATGCGTAATGTTTAAAATAGAAGGACAAACCATTACTTTTGAAAGAGATGAGGTTTCCTCTCAAAAATACACGTTCAAAAGTTTTGGATCGGTGAGATTTTAATCCTTTTAAAAGTCTTTTTGCTCAGCAAGGCTGCATTTATTTGATTAAAAGCCAAAAAAAGAAAACAAAATCGGTAATATTGTGAAATATTATTGTAATGTAAATCAGCTGTTTTCTATGTGAATATAGCCTATAGTAAAGTGTAATTTATTCCTGTGATCAAAGCTGAATTTATCATCATTACTCCAGTCTTCAGTGTCACATGATCCTTCAGAAATCACTATAATATGATTAATATGACATAATATGATATAATGTGACAACGCTCACTTTGCCTTCCAGTTTTATAAGCAAATGTTGCAGATAATGAGTCAAGAAAGAGAAATCACAACCGATGATTTCTAATCTACTCCTTACACTGGAAATGACGGTCAAATCGTGCAATGCATTATGGGATGCTGTTCTTCATGCAGCGTGCTCTGTTAATATTCTGCATCTCTTGAATAGCCTTAATGTATTAGTGTGCAATAACTAATTCACAAACTCATATATTGTGTGTGTCTGTTGCATGAAGCCGCACATCAGTCTATGAAGCGAACAATCACGTCTTCTGTTCCTGATCCAGCTGCATTACACTATCTCATCAGTTTCTCTCCTTAATCTGTTCCTGTTGGCCAAACAAAGGCAGGTTTGACTAAATCTGGCCGCGTGTCAACACTGATAAAGCTTTTTTCTCCTTTAAGCTCTGTGTAATTTACAGACTTCTACGAGCGCAATCTGCAGATTTGACAGTATAAATGTTAAATGCACAGTGACGACATCAGAAGGATCACCTCAACGAATCGCACGGCCAATCAAAGGTCATCTCTTCCAGGCAGCCAATCACAACGCCCGGTTGCACATCAAAGGGATTTGACTGGGCCAATCGCACGTCTGAAGTCGAGCCAAACGCTGAAAGACTGGATGGATGTTTATCGTAGAGAGCAAAGCAGGTGTTTGTGGAGAAGAACATCTGCACTGAGATTTCAGACCAGCAGGAGGACATTCACCAAGATTATCTGCGTCGCATTACACTGCTACAATAATATATGAGCAGCATGTGTGTAAAAGTTTGTAGTTTTCAGAAAATTACATGTATGCGTGGTTTGTGAAAAAACGATTCAATGAAATAAGGCCAATACTGTTTTTTTTTGTTCACAAGACTTTTGAAAACTGAATCATGTGCACTGCAAAAAATGCTGCTATTTTTGTCTTGTTTCCAGTCCAAGTATCAATGGCCTCGAGATTGTTCACGTGGGCTAGTATAATAGCATAGCGCTTCTGGTTGAACGTCACACACACATGACCAGCATCGGCCAATAGTGAGGCTGATACGACCCAGAAGCGCTGCGCTGTTACACTACGAGAACTTTCTCGAGGCCAAGAGAAAAGGAAATGAATACTTGAATAAAGTCGTTACTTTTGTTTGTTTTTTTGCGCTCAAAAAGTATTCTCGTCGCTTGATAAACTTAAGATTGAGTCACTGTAGTCACTTGGACTATTTTAACGATTTCTTTAATGACTTTTCTGGGCCGGCAAGTTTCAATCCCTTAGAAGCCTATGGAGGAGTGACCCAGCTCTCAGATTTAATCACAAATATCTTCATTTGTGTTCCGAAGATGAACGACGGTCTTACGGGGTTGAACAACATGAGGGAGAGTAATTACTGACAGAATTTACATTTCTGGGTGAACTATCCCTTTAAATCGAGATGCATTTACTAAAGTAGTAAAATGACAAGATATTAAGTCTTGTTTTCTGGGGAAGTAAATAAAAATGATTTGTGAGTTTTTAAAAAAGTGAGCTTTTGCTTAAAACAAGCAAATGCTGATGGGGTGAGAAAAATAATGTTGTTTCTGTTTGATTATTTTTCTTACTCCATTAGCAGATAATTTTGCTTTTTTAAGCATCAACTCACTTAATTTTGATTAATTCCCCCAGAAAACAGGACATAATATATTATCTCATTTTACTCATCTAGTAAATGCATCTTGATTTAAGAATTTTTAGACATTTGGACTGGAAACAGGACAAAAATACTAAGTAAGAAAAGCATGTTTTGTAGTGTAGCCTAGAATTTTGTGAAAATCTTATACTGACTCATTCAGATAAAACAATATATTGCTTTTAAATTCGAAGGCTAATCGGCGACGAAGTATCGAGGCCTACAAACGCATCCTACTTTCCCTGGGCTGTGAAGGATAGAACGAGTGGATCCTTCACAGCCTATCCCAAGATTCATTGCATGCCAGTGTTTTTTATTTTTGGGCGCAGACTCACCTGATATATCAGACTGATGATGACTGAGCTGCCGTGACGGATCACCAGCTAATGTTCCAGTGATACATTACAGGAGCCGAAATGTGAATCCGCAGAGGAAAACCGTGACTCACTGTAGCCTGACCTTGCTTCGATCACACGACCATCTGTGAATATAAGCTGCTAAATATATCAAGACATTTAAAGAAAAACAGGCGAGTCATCAGGGGCTGCATGAAAAAAACTTTAATGTGATCATATACTTCTCAATATCAGTACAAATAATATCTGCTTTAGTCGTACGCTCATCTTAGCACAACCAAAGTTTTACAAAAACCGCAGAAAAACAGGAATGTTTCAATCAAAGCAGCTAACAAGGATCGCTCGAAATCCCTGATCTCTGTACGACAGGGAATCTGATCCCAGATCAGGCTTCAGGAAACCAGATTAAACACTCTAAAGGTGCGGCCACACTGGATCTGCATCAATACATATTTAAAAGCATGCATATTGAAATCTGCAATCTTAAATATTCTGAATTTAGCATTATATTTATTATTCTGCAAATGAGAAGTCCATATGCAAAACATCATATCCAACTTATATAGCAAAACAAGTATGTACATTTTTTTTCCATACTTTTGCATACTTCAAATCTAGTGTGACCGCCTTACTGAGAGAAAACTGAGACCACGGCCACCGAACAAACCTCCAGTCGAATGCTTTTATTCGCTGGATTTACTCAAATTTATTTTCTGTGTAACAAATCCTTTATTTATATATTTTATAATGAGATTTTCAAGCAGACTGTAGCGTTTCAATCTGTGGAGACCATTGTCAGGCGAGAAGCACAATCAGAAACAAACAGCTCGTGTACAGATTCAGTCTTGCATTCACAAGATCTGCAAATTTACAACCGAGCCATAAATGAGCAGCTGCCAAATGGAAAAAAAGAAAAACAAAATAGAATTTCACTGTAATTAAAATGATCTCTATCTACACGCATAAATACATCCCGCTGTAGGATACACTGAAAAACACTTTATTTTTGACCGTAAAGCTTTTGACCATGCAATGCTCAAATTTCCTGCACTTTCGTGACCACAAAATACTCTAAATCCATACTCGTTCTGTGACTGTGGGTTATATCATTACATAGACCCAACAAAATATATATATATATATTTATATATATGTATTTAAGGCTGATCTACAGGCCAAATACTACAAGGTAGCTGACGAACATTTAAATATGCACAAACTGAAGTGTACGTCATCGAAAATACATATTCCAACTATATTCCTATATACATACATGTGTCTGTCAAATACTGATGAGTTTGTATCCCTGGACTGCTGAGAATGATGCATTTACAAATATAATGATCAAAAGTGGGACTGCTGTCGTCATGTTACCATGATTATCACAGAGGCCATTTAGGTTGCCCTTTTAATTTTTAAGTAAAATTTTGTGTTAAGCCCACCGAAAGCAAGATAAACATCTGCAATTTTAAGTTATTTTTTAAAATATTTCATAATTAAAGTTCTGCCTAACTATTATTAAATATTAAATTTACTATTTACTACAAGCATATTCATTTTCCGCTGTCCATAGCTTGTTAACCAGGATGTTTGAAGTAATTTTACAAGGGAAAGAAGCTGCTGTTTTTATCTCAGACGACTGCAACCTCAACTAGACCAGCAGTGTTAGTCGCTCCCTGAATGAAAGGGTGTTCAGTGTCTGTGACTGCTCTTAGAGAGCCACCTTCCAGCAAAGTTTATCTCCAAAACATCTACCTGAAAGTTAAAAGATTGTAGTTAAAGACCTTGATTAGAATTAGGTGCGTTTAATTAGAGCTGGAGCTGACGGTGGCCTTCCAGGAGCAGGACTGGACACCTCTGGTATAGGGTGTAAGTGTTAGAACAGGGTAGGGGTAGGATATAACATCCAGAGATTAGAAAGTAAGGTGCAGGGATCTCAAACTACTGGCTAACATCATCTCAGTAGGTAATTTGTGTTCAAGGCCCCTGGTTCAGGGTCATAGGGGTTGGGGTTAGGTTAGGGTGCTCAATCCCGCTCCTGGTGATCTACCCCTTTAAGTGACCCAATTAGCTGGTAAGTGTGATTGGAGGGTTGGAACTTTAGTCCATAGGAAGCAAAATCTCCAGGAGCAGGACTGAACATCCCTGGTTTAGGGTGTAAGTGTAAGAAAAGGATTAAGATTCGGATATGACATTCAAATTTAAGGGTCTAGGGTGCAGGGATCTCAAACACTACCTCACTAGGTAATTTGCATTCGAGACCCCTGATGCAGAGTTCAAGATCGTTGAGGTTTGGGTGCTCAATCCCGCTCCAGGTGATCTACCTCTTTAAGTGATCCCCAATTAGCTGGTTAAAGTGTGATTGGAGGGTTGGAACTTAAGTCTATAGGAAGCAAGATCTCCAGGAACAGGACTGAACACCTCTAGAACAGGGTTATGCTTCAGATATGACATTCAGAGTTGAGGCTCTAGGGTGCAGGGATCTCAAACTACTGGCTAACACCACCTCACTAGGTAATTTGCATTCAAGACCCCTGATGTAGAGTTCAAGATCTTTGAGGTTTGGGTGCTCAATCCAGCTCAAGGAGATCTACCTCTTTAAGTTATCCTCAATTAGCTGGTTAAAGTGAGATTGGAGGGTTGAAACTTAAGTCTACGGGTAGCAAGATCTCCAGGAGCAGGACTGAACACCCCTGGTTTAGGGTGTAAGTGTAAGAAAAGGATTAGGGTTCGGATATGACATTCAGAGTTGAGGGTCTAGGGCGCAGGGTTCTCAAACAACTAGCTAACACCACCTCGCTAGGTAATTTGCATTCGAGACCCCTGATGTAGCGTTCAGAATCATTTGTTTGAGGTTTGGGTGCTTAATCCCGCTCAAGGTGATCTACCTCTTTATGTCATCCCAATAAGCTTGTTGAAGTGTGATTGGAGGGTTGGAAAGTCTACAAGTAGCAAGATCTCCAGGAGCAGGACTGAACACCCCTGGTTTAGGATGTAAGTGTTATAACAGAATTAGGCTTCGGATATGACATTCAGAGTTGAGGGTCTAGGGTGCAGGGATCTCAAACAACTAGATAACACCACCTCACTAGGTAATTTGCATTCAAGACCCCTGATGCCGAGTTCAAGATCGTAGAGGTTTGGGTGCTCAATCCCACTCCTGGTGATCTACCTCTTTAAGTGATCCCCAATAAGCTTGTTGAAGTGTGTTTGGAGGGTTGGAACCTAAGTCTACAAGTAGCAAGATCTCCAGGAGCAGGACTGAACACCTCTGGTTTAGGATGTAAGTGTTATAACAGAATTAGGGTTCGGATATGACCTTCAGAGTAGAGGGACTAGGGCGCAGGGATCTCAAACAACTGGCTAACACCACCTCGCTAGGTAATTTGCATTCAAGAATTCTGTCATCAATAACTCACCCTCATTGTGTTACAATCCCATAAGACTTTTGGTCATTTTCGGAACACACCTGAAAATATTTATGTATTTCTGTCCCTCTATTGAAAGTCTATTGACTTTCGTTTCAAAATGTTTATAAAGAGATTGTAAAATAAATCCACATTAACTGCGTGGTTTAATCCAAGCCTTCTGAGGAGACACGAAAGAACCAATTAAGTTTGTTCTCACGCGTCAAACAAGTACAGTTAAGCTTTGGTTTATGTTCGCTGATAAAAGTCTTATGGATTTGGAATGACATGCGGTGAGTAAATGATGACAGAATTTACATTTTTGGGTGAACTATCCCTTTCATTAGAGCTGGAGCTGAAGGTAGCCTTCCAGGAGCAAGACTGGACTCTCCTGGTTTAGGATAAGGTTAGGATAAAACACTCGTAGTTTAGGAAGTTGAGTGCAGGGATCTCAAACTACTCGTTAAAAACCACCTAACTAGGTAATTTGCATTTGAGACATATGGTATAGGGTTAGGGTACGGTGTTCATTCCCGCTCCTGGTGATCTAGCTCTTTAAGTGAACCCCAAAGACCTTGATTAGCTGGTTCAAGTGTGTTTGGAACTGAAGTCTACAGGAAGCCGGATCACCATGAGCAGGATTGAGTTCCCCTGGTTTAGGATCTGGGATGTATCTGTAGTACCTATTTCTCCCACTGTAAGGCTTTAAACCTGTACCTGAACTAGCCATGCCTTTAACAGCAGGCCCCATAAGTGCATTGGTTTTCATCGTAATATTTTGTACCTCTGTAGAAAGTAAAAAGCTCTCGCTGTCGTAAGCACCACCTTGACACAATGAAGGCACCTGGCGCACCCCTCAGGGTTCAATGAGTTCTTCTCATAAGAAGAAAAACAATAACGCGATCAACAACATGGAGACCAGGAGACAAACAAAAACACAAATCAGAAGTGAGGAATGTCTTCTTGTACATGCATCCCAAGTGTGCATGGGAGCGAGAACGTTCCATAGCGCTTAAGTCTGTAGGGAATCGCCACCATATTTCCACTGTTCTGGTAAAGAGTCAATAACCTACGTTGAGCTTGTTCTTGTTGAGCTCCCTCTCCAGGTTGCCAATGAGCGTGTCGATGCTCTCCTGCAAGTCCCGTAGGTTGACCCTGTTACTTAGTACTGGGCTGATCTCATGGATCTTCATGTAGGCCTGGTAGGTGTGCTCTTTGGGTCTCTGGTCCTCATAATCGGTGAGGATCTGATCACAGGGGCTGATTGGTAGAGGTTCCTCTACTTGTAGCCGATCCAGCTCTCCTGTATTCTCTTCTTCACTCAATTCCTCCTCTATCTGCATTTCCTCAACCCTCTCCATTGCCTCATCCACCTCGGGAAACTCTTGTTCAGAGACCACATCTTCAGTACCCTTCGGTAAATCCTCCTGTCCCTCCATCAGAGGCTCTTCGCTGGGAACGTCGTCATAGTCGGCCTCCTCCAGGCAGCTCGGTTGGAGGTAAGTTTCCCGGCATCGGCTCCAGTCCCCGGCGTAGCGGTTACTGGGACTGTCCAGACGTCCAGGTCTGGGTCGCAAAACTCCAGCCATGTCCGCCTCAGTTAAATTCAACACCTGTGGACGCTCTTTTCTCCTCCTTACGGCAGCCGTCACCACTGGGAGCGACTCCATCGGGGCAGGAACCGGAGATGAAGATTTACCCTGAGCATCCACAACTAAAAGAGAAAGAAAACAATGGGTTTATTCACTTGAATACAAATTAATGACAAATATCAGATGATGAGAGAAAATATGGAATAACCAGTGTAGGGGAATGTACTTTGAAGTATTTATTTTACTAGATTGAAGAGATTTACTAAAATGAATGGTACTTTACTAGCACTACTTGATAGAGAGAGGAGAATTTAGGCATTTAGACTTTTAGTTAGTTACTCCCCAACACCGACAATAACATATGGGGTTTTTTTTCATAAAAAACTCAAAGCATGCAGAACAAATGAGACAGATGCCACAAGACCCTAAAAACTCAAAAATCGTAACTACCGACACCAACCCAATTTGGCTAAACCTCAAAAACTTTTTGTTAAACTCTGCCCCCCAAACACACAATCTTCTTGCTACAAACGTTGTAACTCTGGCTGATCTGGTGAAGGAAAGTTGCACAACAGAGGCAAGCTATCATTATTTTTTAGCTTCTATTTGAACAAATCTGCATGCTAGCAAGATATTGAGATCATGAAAGAATAGCAGAAGACACGCAAAGCACACCCGTTAATCCCGTTTACCTGCCCCGATCTGCCCTCTAAACCTCTGGTGATTTTAGCTGCGGCCTACATGTGAAGGGACGAGTAAAATAAACAAACACAAGCAAAAATAAATATACAATCTACAATTCATTAATTTGTTGCTCTGAAGACTTGAAGCCGATAATAATAAATGATAACGAGTGTATTGTTCTCATAGATAATAATAAATGATAACGCGTGTATTGTTCTCACCGATAATAATGAATGATAACGAGTGTATTGTTCTCACTGATAATAATAAGGAGTGTGTTGTTCTCACCGGGCCAGAGCTGGAGCAGATAGTGCAGGACCTCGATGTGCTTCTTGAAGTGCAGAGCGCTGGCCAGCTCCTCTGAGTCGATGAAGACCCGGTTCCCGTGACATGACGCCTCCTGCCTCTGGCTGAGCAGAACCGGCCCGAAACACACCGCCAGGTTCTGACAGGTCATCTTATTCACCTCGTGATGAGACGCCACACGCTTCAGGTGATCCAGGAGCTTACGCAGGGTGGCCTGGTGAGCAGAAACCACAGGTGTAAGAGTACCTGAGAACCATACTTGAGGAAAAGTACAGATGCCCTACAGCAAAAATAACTCTATTACCAGTTACCAAGTCCAATCCGACTTGAGTTAAACTCTAAAGCTCTATTCGCACGGGATTAGTATTACCTGGTGACCTCTAGTCATTAGTAATAATTGAGGAGATTGTCTGTGATCTTAATCCTGTGTGAATCGGCCTTGTCTATAATTTGTAAAGTAAAAATCCCCCGCACAAATGACCCGCCATATTTCCTGAACGCCGAGGTCCTGTGGTAAAATTACATTACTCCATCTACCCTGGTAAAGTTAATCCCGTCCGAATAGGGCTGTAGATGAACCTTGACATCGAAGAGACATGCCAGTTAAAATAAACAATTGATTTGTAAGATGAGAAATCGTGTTTATTTTCAAAAATCGAAATAAAACTGAATATTGCAATAAATCAAGGTCGACACATCAGCCTCTTAAACCTCTACAAACTCTCAAGTCTCAGTTAAGCTCAAGTGCACACAAAGGCCATAAGTACACCAATATCCTTCTTCTCATCAATATAGCGGATAAATAAAATAGTCTACTTGCACTGGATGTGCTGGTTTCCGCCTCGTCTCCTAAATCAAACACAACTATCTGCTAATGCACTCGCATTAATCTAAAGTAGCCGTGTGGACAAGTTTGTGTGAGTAAAGGCAAAACACAAGATATAGTTCCTTCAATATCGCTTCTTTAACGCTGTAATAAACTGCTGTAAATAAAGTTAGTGTCTTGCAAAATGTAATGTGTAATTGCATTACTCTTCACAAATGTATTGGAGTAAAAAGTACATTTACTTATTCAAAAATAGAGAGAGGAAAAGTAGAGAGTAAAAGTTGCTAATATATTTGATACTAAGTAAAACTACAAAGTAACCAAGAAGATTATTAAAATGTGCTGTTTGTAACTTTTCACTCTACGAAAGCATAAAAATACCATAATATGTTAAAAATACCATAATATGCATATATTGAGGAAACATGCTAAGTTCACATACTTGTTTCTCTGAAAAACACTATTTTACTTTGAAATGTGCATTTCCAGGCTGGAATGTTTGTTTTTTTGTTTTGGTCTGTGATACTTTATGTTACCAATTTACGATTTTTCATTGTCTATTGCGCTCGCTCTTGTTGCGTGTGCTCAAACTGGTAACTCGCGTGAGCGTCGAGTCTGTGGAGGCGGGAGAAACGAAGATCTCCCATATTTTGAATTGAACTGCAGTACCTATCTCCACCACTAGCTGTCATTCTTACAGACTGCACCTTTAACTACAGTAACTAATTACATTTACTCAAATACCTCACACCACTGGCAGAAACACACACACTCCTGTACCTTCTCAACGTCGGGCAGGATCTCCATCAGGCTGACGGCGTGATCCGTGTCGATTGGGTCGTTCTCGCAGACGCCGGTTCCCATGAGCAGCGGCCGCTTCGACATCGACTCTAGAACCGACTCGTACAGCGGAGGAGTGATCAGAGGATGAGGAAGCTCTCGGAGGAAGTCCTTCAACACGCCTGAGCAGACACACACACACACACACACACACACACACACACACACACACACACACACACACACACACACACACATCAGATCAGGGAAACAGCGGACAGAAATTGGAGAAATACATTTAAAAAAAAAAGATATATATAAATAATAAAAATAAGATTTAAATAAATAAATAAAATAAACAAATAAATAAATGTAAAATAATTCATAAAGATAAGATGTAAATAAATAAAATTAATAATTAGATTAAAATAAATGAAGAAAAACTATTAAAGAAAAACAAATACATAAATAAACAAACAAATAAAAGTGTAAAAACATAAAAATATGTGTGTATTGTATTGTGTATTGTAATAAATCATTTAAATAAATAAATGAAAATAAGAAAATTAATAAAAAGATAAATAAAATGTAAAATAATTGATAAAAATGTAAAAAGAAATAATAAAAAAGACTTAAATAAGAAAAATGTAAAAAATAATAAAATAATTAAAGATTAAAAAAAATCCATCAAAGAAACAAATGTAAATAAGCAAACATACAAAAAAATTTGATTATAATAAATCCGTAAATAATAGATTAAATCAATAAAAATATAATTTAAATAAATACATAAATAAACAAAGACATAAATGTACAAATTATAAAAATGAATAAATACAATAATATAGACAGGGCGAACACACGCACACACGCACGCACGCACGCACGCACGCACGCACGCCGCACGCACGCACGCACGCACGCACGCACGCACGCACGCACGCACGCACGCACGCACGCACGCACGCACGCACGCACGCACGCACGCACGCACACACACACACACACACACACACACACACACACACACACACACACAGCTATACTTTGTGGACTCATTTAAAAAAAACTCATTCTGTAAGCTTGTTTCCTCATGGTCCCACAAGGATTCAGATTTAGTGACTGACTGAGATTTACCACCGGCCAATTAACAGACTGTAAATAGAAGCGCTAATTCAGTCAGAAGTGACCTCTGACCTAGGAAGTGCGTGTGACAGCAGCATGTCATGCGCAGCAACTGAAGACAGACACACACACACACACACACACACACCTGTGATGACATTGATATCCGGGTAGTTGTTTTCCGAGAGCTCGACGCTGTGACTGTCCCTCTCGAACGCTTCCCGAAGCTCCTTCTTCACCGCAGCCGAACCACAGAGACGATACAGACCTACCACCTGTCAATCAAACACATGACATGTCAATCAAACACCTCCTGTCAATCAAACACACCTCCTGTCAATCAAACACACCACCTGTCAATTAAACACACAACCTGTCAATCAAACATACCTCCTATCAATCAAACATACCTCCTGTCAATCAAAAACACTCGCTGTCAATCAAACATAGATCCTGTCAATCAAACACACCTCTTGTCAATCAAAACACCAGCTGTCAATCAAACATACCTCCTTGTCAATCAAACACACAAGCTGTAACTTCCAACACATCGCCTGTCAATCAAACACACACCTTTATACGTCACTCACAGCAAAACCATCACACAACGCTAAACTACAATCACCATAGTGTTAATTAAGAGGAAACGTGTGTGTGTGAGGGAGTGAGTAAGTGCGTGTGTGTGTGTGTATGAGTGTGTGTGTGTATATGAGTGTGTCTGTGTGGGAATGTGTGTTTATGAGTGTGTGTGAGAGTGACCGTGTGTGAGAGTGACTGTGTGTGTGTGTGTGTGTGTGTGTGTGTGTGTGTGTGTGTGTGTGTGTGTGTGTGTGTGTGTATGTGTGTGTGTGTGTGTGTGTGTGTGTGTGTGTGTGTGTGTGTGTGTGTGTGTGTGAGTGCGCGCATTTATGCAGCCTAATAAATGATTGTTAGGTTGCCTAAATGAGGTCAGCCGGTGCCGGGAACTCTTCCTATAACACCTGATGTACTCGCTACATCAGAAGAATGTCATCTACGCTAATGTTAGTCGTTCTGTTTATTCTGAGGTTAACTGTAATCAGCCGGATCCGGGCCGTGTCCACATCAGATGGAGGACCTGAGCCTGTACACGGCCACAACGCATCCCTGAGGAGTCAGCAGAGATTGTGTCCACTAGACTAGAAAGTCAACTAGACTTTCGTTTCATTGTTATAAATGTATTGTTGGACTGCCTCACAGATATTAAAGCTCAGATGGCCATGATATTTTGTGATATTTGTTCAAATTGTGATATTTGTCACCATGTCGCCCCCAACACAAAATTGGGTTCCTTATTTCCTTACGTTAAAAATCTGGGAGTAATCATGGACAGTGATTTTAAACTTGAAAATCAGGTCAATTCTGTGGTTAAAGACAGTTTTATCAGTTAAGACTCTTATCTAAAGTCAAACCTTCTTTGTGATGTAAAGACTTTGAAAGGGTTATACATGTCTTCATGATGCAGCTAGACTATTAAAAGGCATACGTAAGCCTGATCACATTTCTCCTACACTGGCCTCCCTTCACTCGCTTCCAGAACGTTTTAGGATTGATTCTAAAGTTTTACTTATAATTAAAGTAAGTACTAGAGTAAAGCCTGTCTGTGAGGCCCAACACTGTTAAATCTACTCTTAAAACACTTTTACTTCAGTTTCAGAGCTGTGTGTTTTTGTCTTCTTCTTATTGTTTTTGTTGTTTATTTTATGACTTTTGATGTATAGCACTTGTTGTATGTCAACTTCTGTTGTTTTAAATGTGCTATAGAAATAAACTTGACCTGATACTTTTTAAATATACCTACACTTCCTTAATTATATATTGCAATATTAAACATGCAGTGAGGTCATGTGACAACAGTTTAACATGATACTATGTTAAACATTCATAAATGCATAAATGACTGCATAAATACACAAATAAATGCATGATTAAATAAATGCACGAATAAATAAATTCATGAATAAACAAATGCATGAAATAAATGCATAGATAAATAATTGCAGAATAAAAACAAATACATACATGCACAAATAAATAATGCAGAAATAAAAAATGCATGAATAAAAACAAATACATAATAATGCATGAATAAATAATGCATAAATAAACAAATGCATGAATCAAATGCATAAGTAAATAAGTGCATAAATAAATGCATAAATAAATAAATGCATGAATAAATAAATGCATGAATAAATAAGTGCATAAATAAATAAGTGCATAAATAAATGCATGAATAAATAAGTGCATAAATAAATAAGTGCATAAATAAATGCATGAATAAAAACATAAAGAAATAAAAGAAATGCATGAATAAATGCATAAATAAATAAATGCATGAATAAATAAATGAATAAATAAGTGCATAATATATTTTATTATTTTTTAAATAAAATATGGAGAATATGCTTGACAGGATTCAGTATGCATTAAACTAGTATTATATTCCAAACGCAGCTCAGCACATCCAGCAGTGACTCATCAGCACAGGATCCAGAACACAGAAGAATATCCCAACAATGTGAAACAGCAGCTTGATTCAGACCAGCGGTGTGTGTGTGTGTGTGTGTGTGTGTGTGTGTGTGTGTGTGTGTGTGTGTGTGTGTGTGTGTGTGTGTTAAACTCTAAAAATGTCAACCAGAGGAAATAATAGCTTGTTAAAAACAGCTGAGATGTTTCCTGAATCCACCAAATCCTTCCTCTTCTCTTCCTCTATAAAGCACACATCCTGACTCTGGGTTAGTTCAGTTTTAGCTTCGCTGTAACTCTTCATGTGACCACAGACTCCACGCGGACACTAACATGACATGCATTAAACCAAACGAGGAATTTTTCATTTGGGCAGCCGCCAAACGTCTCCACAAGAGTCTCTGCTGGGTTTCCGGAGTGGATCTTTAGTGGGTCACACTGTAGAGGTCACAGGATCATGTGTAAAAATAACAGCTCATCAGCAATAACAATTCAGAAATCTGAGGTGCCTTTTTAACGAGAATTTATGAATTCAAAGGTACAGTTCACCCAATATAAACATATAGTATAAATAACCATGCAATTTTGTTGTATGGTAAAAAAGCATCTTGTACATCCAGCCTATAAGAACGTAAATAAACATGAGCGCGAGTAAGAGAGACCAAACTTTGCATTTTAGATGAACTATTCCTTTAAAACCCTCTGGTTTTGAATTAATTTATTTTTTTCAATGAAAGGAATGGAATATATTTTAGTTTGATAATGTTTTTTATTTAATATTTTGTATTTTTAGGGGATTTTATGGTACTACATTATATTTACGCTGTATTTATAATCCATTTATTCACTTTTTAAACATAAATCTTGCCTGCTTTATAGCGACAGACTTTAAGACGGCACTTGGCAGTTTATTGTTGAAGTGAATAAAAAAAATTTGCACAGAAAATAATGAAAAATGCACAAAAATACTATTTAAATTTTTTATATGAAATATAAATTTTCAAAAACTTGTTTTACTCTAAAACTGCAAGAAAATCAAAGCCATAAATCTAAACAAGTCGTGCTCCAAGTGTGAGTTTGATATGTCAGTAAACGAGCATTCAGTGAGAGTGTGTTCAGTAAGAGTGTGTTCAGTGAGAGTGTGTTCAGAGAGAGTGTGTTCAGTGAGAGTGTGTTCAGTGAGAGTGTGTTCAGTGAGAGTGTGTTCAGTGAGAGTGCGTTCAGTGAGAGTGCGTTCAGTGAGAGTGTGTTCAGTGAGAGTGTGTTCAGTGAGAGTGTGTTCAGTGAGTGTGTGTTCAGTGAGTGTGTGCGTTCAGTGAGAGTGTGTTCAGTGAGAGTGTGTTCAGTGAGAGTGTGTTCAGTGAGAGTGTGTTCAGTGAGAGTGTGTTCAGTGAGAGTGTGTTCAGTGAGAGTGTGTTCAGTGAGAGTGCGTTCAGTGAGAGTGTGTTCAGTGAGAGTGCGTTCAGTGAGAGTGTGTTCAGTGAGTGTGTTCAGTGAGAGTGTGTTCAGTAAGAGTGTGTTCAGTGAGAGTGCGTTCAGTGAGAGTGTGTTCAGTGAGAGTGCGTTCAGTGAGTTCAGTGAGAGTGTGTTCAGTGAGAGTGCTTCAGTGAGAGTGTGTTCAGTGAGAGTGTGTTCAGAGAGAGTGTGTTCAGAGAGAGTGGTTCAGTGAGTGTGCGTTCAGTGAGTAGTGTGTTCAGTGAGTGTGTGTTCAGTGAGAGTGTGCGGATTGGTTCAGTGAGAGTGTGTTCAGTGAGAGTGTGTTCAGTGAGAGTGTGTTCAGTGAGAGTGTGTTCAGGAGAGTGTCAGTGAGTGTGTTCAGTGAGAGTGTGTTCGGAGTAGAGAGTGTGTTTCAGTGAGAGTGTGTTCAGTGAGAGTGTGTTCAGTGAGAGTGTGTTCAGTGAGAGTGTGTTCAGTGAGGTGGTTCAGTGAGAGTGTGTTCAGTGAGAGTGTGTCAGTGAGAGTGCGTTCAGTGAGAGTGGTTCAGTGAGAGTGTGTTCAGTGAGAGTGTGTTCAGTGAGAGTGTGTTCAGTGAGAGTGTAGTTCAGTGAGAGTGTGTTCAGTGAGGTGTGTTCAGTGAGAGTGGTTCAGTGAGAGTGTGTTCATGAGAGTGTGTTCAGTGAGAGTGTGTTCAGTGAGAGTGTGTAGAGTGGTAGTGAGAGTGTGTTCAGGAGAGATGTTCATGAATGTTCAGTGAGAGTGGTTCAGTGAGAGTGGTGTTCAGTGAGAGTGTGTTCAGTGAGAGTGTGTTCAGTGAGAGTGTGTTCAGTGAGAGTGCGTTCAGTGAGTTCAGTGAGAGTGTGTTCAGTGAGAGTGTGTTCAGTGAGAGTGTGTTCAGTGAGAGTGTGTTCAGTGAGGTGTGTTCAGTGAGAGTGTCGTTCAGTGAGAGTGTGTTCAGTGAGAGTGTGTTCAGTGAGAGTGTGTTCAGTGAGAGTGTGTTCAGTGAGAGTGTGTTCAGTGAGAGTGTGTTCAGTGAGAGTGGTTCAGTGAGAGTGTGTTCAGTGAGAGTGGTTCAGTGAGAGTGTGTTAGTGAGAGTGTGTTCAGTGAGGTGGTTCAGAGAGTGTGTTCAGTGAGAGTGTGTTCAGTGAGAGTGCGTTCAGTGAGGTGTTCAGTGAGGTGGTTCAGTGAGAGTGTGTTCAGTGAGAGTGTGTTCAGTGAGAGTGTGTTCAGTGAGGTTGTTCAGTGAGAGTGTGTTCAGTGAGAGTGTGTTCAGTGAGAGTGTTCAGTAGAGTGTGTTCAGTGAGAGGTGTTCAGTGAGAGTGTGTTCAGTGAGAGTGGTTCAGTGAGAGTGGTTCAGTGAGAGTGGTTCAGTGAGTAGTGTGTTCAGTGAGAGTGCGTTCAGTGAGAGTGGTTCAGTGAGTGTTCAGTGAGAGTGTGTTCAGTGAGAGTGTGTTCAGTGAGAGTGTGTTCAGTGAGATGTTCAGTGAGAGTGCGTTCAGTGAGAGTGTGTCAGTGAGAGTGTGTTCAGTGAGAGTGTGTTCAGTAGAGGTGTGTTCAGTGAGAGTGTGTTCAGTGAGAGTGTGTTCAGTGAGAGTGTGTTCAGTGAGAGTGTGTTCAGTGAGAGTGTGTTCAGTGAGAGTGTGTTCAGTGAGAGTGTGTTCAGTGAGAGTGGTTCAGTGAGAGTGGTTCAGTGAGAGTGTGTTCAGTGAGAGTGCGTTCAGTGAGAGTGGTTCAGTGAGAGTGTGTTCAGTGAGAGTGTGTTCAGTGAGAGTGGTTCAGTGAGGTGTGTTCAGTGAGAGTGTGTTTCAGTGAGAGTGTGTTCAGTGAAGTGTGTTTCAGTGAGAGTGTGTCAGTGAGAGTGTGTTCAGTGAGAGTGTGTTCAGTGAGAGTGCGTTCAGTGAGAGTGCGTTCAGTGAGAGTGGTTCAGTGAGAGTGGTCAGTGAGAGTGCGTTCAGTGAGAGTGGTTCTAAAGTGGTCAGTGAGAGTGTTTCAGTGAGAGTGCGTTCAGTGAGAGTGTGTTCAGTGAGAGTGCGTTCAGTGAGAGTGTTCAGTGAGTAGTGCGTTCAGTGAGAGTGTGTCAGTGAGAGTGTGTTCAGTGAGAGTGTGTTCAGTAGAGTGTGTTCAGTGAGAGTGTGTTCAGTGAGAGTGTGTTCAGTGAGAGTGTTTCAGTGAGAGTGTGTTCAGTGAGAGTGTCAGTGAGAGTGTGTTCAGTGAGAGTGTGTTCAGTGAGAGTGTGTTCAGTGAGAGTGCGTTCAGTGAGGTTCAGTGAGAGTGTGTTCAGTGAGAGTGTCGTTCAGTGAGAGTGGTTCAGTGAGAGTGTGTTCAGTGAGAGTGTGTTTCAGTGAGAGTGTGTTCAGTGAGAGTGGTTCGTGAGTTCAGTGAGAGTGGTTCAGTGAGAGTGTGTTCAGTGAGAGTGGTTCAGTGAGAGTGGTTCAGTGAGATGGCTGAGAGTGGTTCAGTGAGTGGAGTAGTGGTTCAGTGAGAGTGGTTCAGTGAGAGTGTGTTCAGTGAGAGTGTGTTCAGGAGAGTGTGTTCAGTGAGATGTGTTCAGTGAGAGTGTGTTCAGTGAGAGTGTGTTCAGTGAGAGTGCGTTCAGTGAGAGTGGTTCAGTGAGTGTGGTTCAGTGAGAGTGCGTTCAGTGAGAGTGTGTTCAGTGAGGTGTGTTCAGTGAGAGTGTGTTCAGTGAGAGTGTGTTCTAGTGAGAGAGTGCGTTCAGTTCAGTGAGAGTGTGTTCAGTGAGAGTGGTTCAGTGAGTAGTGCGTTCAGTGAGAGTGTGTTCAGTGAGAGTGGTTCAGTGAGAGTGTGTTCAGGGAGGTGTGTTCAGTGAGAGTGTGTTCAGTGAGAGGATGGTGGTTCAGTGAGAGTGTTCAGTGAGAGTGTGTTCAGTGGAGTAGGGGTTCAGTGAGAGTGTCGTTCAGTGAGAGGTGTTCAGTGAGAGTGCGTTCAGTGAGAGTGCGTTCAGTGAGAGTGTGTTCAGTGAGAGTGGTTCAGTGAGAGTGTGTTCAGTGAGAGTGTGTTCAGTGAGAGTGGTGTTCAGTGAGAGTGTGTTCAGTGAGAGTGCGTTCAGTGAGAGTGTGTTCAGTGAGAGATGTGTTTCAGTGAGAGTGTGTTCAGTGATGTGTGCGTTAGCATGTGTGAGTCAGTGGAGTGTGTTCAGTGAGAGTGTGTTCAGTGAGAGTGTGTTCAGTGAGAGTGGTTCAGAGTGGAGTGTGTTCATGAGAGTGTGTTCAGTGAGAGTGTGTTCAGTGAGAGGTGTTCAGTGAGAGTGTGTTCAGTGAGAGTGCGTTCAGTGAGAGTGCGTTCAGTGAGAGTGGTTCAGATGAGAGTGTGTTCAGTGAGAGTGTGTTCAGTGGAGTGTGTTCAGTGAGAGTGTGCGTTCAGTGAGAGTGTGTTCAGTGAGAGTGTGTGTTTCAGTGTGAGAGTGTGTGTTCAGTGAGAGTGTGTTTCAGTGAGAGTGTGTTCAGTGAGAGTGGTTTCAGTGAGAGTGCGTTCAGTGAGAGTGTGTTCAGTGAGAGTGTGTTCAGTGAGAGTGGTTCAGTGAGAGTGCGTTCAGTGAGTTCGTAGAGTGCGTTCAGTGAGAGTGCGTTCAGTGAGAGGTTGGAGTGTTCAGTGAGAGTGTGTTCAGAGTGTTCAGGGAGTGTGTTCAGTGAGAGTGTGTTCAGTGAGAGTGTGTTCAGTAGAGAGTGGTGTTCAGGTGAGAGGTGTGTTCAGTGAGAGTGTGTTCAGTGAGTGTGTTCAGTGGAGTGCGTTCAGTGAGTTCAGTGAGAGTGCGTTCAGTGAGAGAGTGCTGTTCAGTGAGAGTGTTCAGTGAGAGGTCAGTGAGAGTGTGTTCAGTGAGAGTGTGTTCAGTGAGAGTGTGCGTTCAGTGAGAGGTGTGTTCAGTGAGAGTGTGTTCAGTGAGAGTGTGTTCATGTGATGAGTGAGTGTTCAGTGAGAGTGTGTTCAGTGAGAGTGTTCAAGGTGTTCAGTGATGAGTGTGTTCAGTGAGAGTGTGCGTTCAGTGAGAGGTGTCGTTCAGTAGAGAGTGTGTTCAGTGCAGGTGGTTCATGAGTGTGCGTTCAGTGAGAGTGTGTCAGTGAGAGTGGTTCAGTGAGAGTGTGTTCAGTGAGATGTGGTTCAGTGAGAGTGGTTCATGAGAGTTGTGTTCAGTGAGTAGTGTGTTCAGTGAGAGTGTGTGTTCAGTGAGTGTGTGTTCAGTGAGAGTGCGTTCAGTGAGAGTGTCGTTCAGTGAGGTGTGTTCAGTGAGAGTGTGTGTGTCAGTGAGATGTGTGTTCAGTGAGAGTGTGTTCAGTGAGAGTGTGTTCAGATGAGAGTGTCGTTCTGGAGTGTGTTAGTAAGTGCGTTCAGTGAGTGCGTTCAGTGAGTGTTGTTCAGTGAGTGTGTGTTCAGTGAGAGTGTGTTCAGTGAGAGTGTGTTCATGTAGAGTGTGTTCAGTGAGTGTGTTCAGTGGAGTGTGTTCAGTGAGAGTGTGTTCAGGAGAGTGTGTTCAGTGAGAGTGTGTTCAGTGAGTGCGTTCATGGAGAGTGCGTTCAGTGAGTGTGTGTCAGTGAGGTGTGGTTCAGTGAGAGTGCGTTCAGTGAGATGTGAGAGTGCGTTCAGTGAGGTGCGTTCAGTGAGAGTGTGAGAGTGTGTTTCAGTGAGTGTGTGTTCAGTGAGAGTGTGTTCAGTGAGAGTGCGTTCAGTGAGAGTGCGTTCAGTGAGAGTGTGTTCAGTGAGAGTGTGTTCAGTGAGAGTGTGTTCAGTGAGAGTGTGTTCAGTGAGAGTGCGTTCAGTGAGTTCAGTGAGAGTGCGTTCAGTGAGAGTGTGTTCAGTGAGTGTGTGTTCAGTGAGAGTGTGTTCAGTGAGAGTGTGTTCAGTGAGAGTGTGTTCAGTGAGAGTGTGTTCAAAGAGAGTGTGTTCGGCTGCAGTACCAAACGCTTCCACTAGAGGAAACTCTCTCATTTACAATGCGCTCCTTTTTAACCATGAACAACACAAGTGTGACTATTTCTTTCAGGACCATTTAATATTTTCAAATCATGTCCATTATTTGTGTGTGTTCACATACCAAGTGCCAAAACCTTTACCACATTTCGTACCATTCTTTCTGATCAAGTAAAAAACACAACAAAACATGTACAATTTTTCAGTCAAAAATGACCAGAGAGCACCAGGCAAGAGGAAAAACCCTCACGGCACACAGACAATCATTAACCCACACAAACACACACACTGGGTGGATGTGTTCCCGCGGCCATAGTTCATAAGAAGCATTCCTTTAGCATACGTGACCTTCGCATGTCGTGCGTCTTAAGACAGTCTATAAAAGCTTTAGTAAAGTTCCCACACACAGTGATCAGCAAAGCTTTGACCTTAAACAAGTTCACTTATTTCAGTTACCAAGAATATTATAGTCACGCTAATTCAGTGAACTAAATACAGGACAACCACTACATAGAATCTACTTCATATTAGCTTTTAAAAAGCAGTGAACACAATTAATGAATAAACTGTAGTGTGCTAATATTCACTATCAGTAGAAACATCTAATTATCGTCTCAGAAATAAATGAAATAATTTCTGATTCAGTGATACCATGGAAATACATACAACAGTGAAAAATGGCTGTTTTAGCTGTAGTGTAGTGTACTTAAATACTACACAGTGTATACTGCAGTGCATATATAGTGCAAAACAAACGAGAAAATAGTATGCAATAGTATGAAGTATGCAATATAACCAATGTTTTAAACTAGTATGCTGCACTTGTCACATGACCTTACTACGTTTCATGAATCAAGGAACAATTCTTGTTGGTTTTGGCTACAAATGTAGTTGTTCCTTCAGATGCTAACAAATCTTAAATACTGCATACTAACTTAAAATAGTATGTGACGTTTAAGGAAAATTTTGGCCGATACTGATAACTCTTTATATTTGAAAGATGATACTCGATATATTGGTTATACACTCAATCCAAAATTTTATATAATTTTCGAGAGCCTGATTACAAAGCACACAATTATAAATGTTCTCATTATAATTTTACATCGCTTATATGACAGACTTGCGCTGTAAATGCTGCACTTAACTGTATTTTCCTTTCTTCCAATCATATTTAAAGCAATTAAAAATAATCCATTATTTATTGGCTTTAATATATCGGTCAGATTTTTTTATCAGGCCGAAAAACGATAACATTAACATTAAAAATGTACATATATCGGCCGATACCGATATGGTCACCCATATGTCATGCATTCCTTGCTAGGAAATTACAGCGAAACTTCTCAAAACTTCAAAACGCAAGAAAAACATGCAAAACTACATGCGGATATACTGTGTGTGTATATATAGCAGAAATATGGGCTTTAGCTGTAGATTTAGCATTCAGAGGCTAATAACACTTCACTAAAGGGTCATCTGAGGTAAAAACAGAAACTAAAGCCTTTCCAAAGGATCTACTTTACACCAAAGGGGCTGAAACTTTCTCAGCTGGTCCAGAATCAGATTTTCCATGTGTGTATATTGGGGTACATCTGATCTGAGAACAGCAGACAAGAGCTGTTTTAAGGGCTGACAGCAGACACACTCGGTGGGATGAATGGACGAGAACAGCATTAAACTCTGGGTGACACTGTAACAGAGACAGACAGATTGTGTGTGTGTGTGTGTGTGTGTGTGTGTGTGTGTGTGTGTGTGTGTGTGTGTGTGTGTGTGTGTGTGTGTGTAACGGAGATGAATGGCTAGAACTTTGGCAATATGCCTGTGCACACAAACCACGGAGAGGCCTTGCTAAGCTTGTTTGTGTGAGTGTGTAATGTCCATGGACAAAGCCTAACAAATGCCAGAAGACACTCTTACACTTGTGTATAGTATAATATAGTAAAGCATTATTTGAAAAGCAAAGGTGGTATGCAGCAAGCTGCCATACACAAGCAAACATGGAGGTAGGGCTGCGCGAATAATAGCAATTGACATGAAATTGAGCCGTGCTGCGCTGACACGCTGCACATAAAATAATCACAGCTGTTGCCAAATCCCGTGTGGTTTCATTTTGATTAATCGTGCGGCCCTACATTGAGGCCACTCAAGTCAAGGTTTACACATTCATTTATAAGGTAAAGTAGTGCTGCAAATTGGTTTCGTGCGATAAGAAGGATCCAGAAGGATGAGGAAAAAAGAGAGCAAAGTTTATAGTTTTGCTTGTATAGAGCTGTCATCATTGCAAGACTTCACTGTCACCCCACTGACACCTTAGCCAGTCCTTCCAGAGTTTTTTTGTGATTGTTGCGGGCAAAAATCCTTGATTATGCGGCACGTTTTCTTAAAAAATGCGGGACATTTGTACTTGTAAAACATTTGAACTTGTAAAAACTGCGGTTTGATGAAAAAGAGAAAGTGATTCCCCTGTTCCCTGTTCTCGCTAGGCTACTGCCTTACTGTAAAGAGTCATTTCTTATTACTTCCTATGATAAGCAAGCACACTACATCACAGAAAGTGCTGGAATATTTCAGTTCATCTTGTTTTATTTCAGATCTTAATAAACACATCAAACTTACAAAACATTGATGAGTCAAACAACTTCTGGAGCTTTACTAAAGGAATATGCTACAACTTCTGGAAAAATGAATTAAATAAAATATAAAATATTGTGCTTCCTGTTTTACAGCTTTTCGATGATGTTCACGTCGCGTAATTACGTCACTTCATAACGTTCCCATGGCAACAGGGAAACGGCGGCTCTTGTGTGAAGCAAACGCAACATTTCTCAATATATGTGAGTTTTCTGCAACAAAAATGCGGGGATTATGAAATCATGCATATTTTGCGCAGAAATCTGCTATTTATGCGGTGAAAGTGCGGCGTATTTGAAAAAATGCCCCCGCATAAATATGCGGACTTTGGCTGATTATGCATTGGATCATGCGATCGCATAATCGTGTTTTTCTGGAGGGACTGATTAACATGGAATATCGGATATGGGACATTTCGCCTGCAGTCTGAATCTAGCCATGGAGTTACAAGAGTGTGTTATTTCTGGGCTACTAGTGAGATTCAATTAAACTGCAAAACTCAAGCAAGTTTCACAAACATTTCTACTGCTCTTTCTGACCCATCACTGATAGTCCCGTTTCAAACTCTTCTAGGACTCTTTTGAAGGAGCCACCTTGTGATCCTGCTCATAAAGTCAACGTATCAACAACTTATTTATAGTTACAGATTAAACTGGAATATGAGAACTTTGTAGCAAGTAATCTGGCTTTAAAATAATTACTCATTTCACCTTTAAGGCGAGACACTACAGGTGAATAGGGTAATGTTTTTAACTAGCAGATTTCACCATTAAACTTTCCCAGTTGATTACCTACATTAAGATGAGAAAAAAATGTATTACAAGTTTTCTATAATTTAATGTTTAAATATGCAAATGAGGCATTATCTAATTAAATATGCACTAATTTGAGTTTGAGTTTCTTTATTTAAAGGGACAATGCACATTAATTAACATGAGTACAAGGGCCAACATGTAAATGTGCCAGATTTAGCCATACAGGCTAATTTTCATCTGCAGTCCCTAGCAGGTTAAAGATTAAAACAATAAATACACTCTACAATACAAAAAATAAAAACATGATAAATAAACACATTATTCTATATTATGACAACATATTTGATTGGTTAATAACCAATGTTTTATGGATTTGGAAAATGATTTGATAGACGTGATCTTCCTTAGTTCTGTGGGTATAGTATTCCATGTATGAGCTGCTCGAAAAGAGAAAGCCGACTGTCCAAAGCTACTTTTCTTACATGGTATTTTACAATCCCCTCTTATAGATGCTCTGGTGGATGAGTTAAAATTTTGTTGGACGAATTTATTGAGCGGAGGAGGAGCCATACCATGAAAATTTTTATATACAAGTAACATATCTGCAAACTTAATCATGTTTTCCCAATTTAACAGGTCATATTTAATTAAACGTTTACAATGGTGGTATGAATTTGACTTTTTATCTAACGTTTTTAAGGCCCGTTTGTTAAGTATTTCAACTGATCCTAATGTGGTCCGACTTGTCTGTGTCCAACTGGTAAGACAGTAATTAATGTGTGATATGACATAGCATTAA
This sequence comes from Chrosomus eos, assembly GCA_036326025.1. Lineage (NCBI taxonomy): Eukaryota > Metazoa > Chordata > Actinopteri > Cypriniformes > Leuciscidae > Chrosomus > Chrosomus eos. The sequence goes on from CM070837.1 coordinate 35,384,538, forward strand.
TATATAACTTTGAGGCCTCTGTAGTCAAATTATTCCTAATGTGTCTGAAATTTGCCAAATTAAATTTAATTCTATTTGTGACCTTTTTCACCTGTGTTTTAAATGAAAAACATGAATCTATTATTATTCCCAGATATTTTAACTCTTGAACTACTGGAAGTCTTTTCCCTGCTACTATGATATCTGGGTCTAAATCTCTATTTATGGATTTCGAAAAAAACATACACACTGTTTTATCAGTATTAAGGTGCAGACACGAATTTGCTAGCCAATTTGAGATATTAATCATTGTAGCCGATAACTCTTCTGCAGCTTTTCTCTTGCTTGTAGCATGTAGATATATGACAGTGTCATCAGCATACATCTGGCAGGTGACATTAGGTAGACAGACCTCAGGTAGATCGTTAATGTATAAACTGAATAACAGGGGACCCAAAATAGAACCTTGGGGTACACCCAAATTAATATCAGTTATTTGGGAGATGTTATTATCGACACGAACACATTGTTTTCTGTCTGTAATATATGATTTTATCCATTTAATGGCATCTAATGAAAAATTGAACTTGATAATTTACTAATTAAAACCTTATGATTAACCAAATCGAAAGCTTTTTTTAAATCAAGAAAAACAGCTCCAACCACCCCACCCTTCTAAAGTTTAGCCTTTATATTTTCCAACAGAAAGACATTAGCCGTTTCCGTAGAATGATATTTTCTAAATCCAAATTGCATCGGATGTAATGAGAAGGGACCTGAATTTAAATGCATCATAATCTGTTCAGATTTGCATATATTTTAAAAAAACAAAATCTGAGTATTGGATAAAGCCAGGTTCAAAATAATTTTTCCATTGTGTTCACATATTAGATTACAGAGGGATTTATGGATCTACTTTTGTTATCCTGTAAATCAGAATATACGGCCAATAACCTTAAAAAATGATTTTCGCCATGTTTTTTGGAATAAAATGTTATATAAATCAGGCTAGGAATACTATATTTACAAATCCCTCAGAAGATGTCTTCATAATATAACTAGGTACAAGACTGGAGAGTTTGGTGTGTATATGTGCGACTGAAGTGGAGATTATGAGAGAAAAGTCGTTTTGAGAAAACAGGCTTTAAAGATTTAGCATCAGCCAATGAGATCGCTCATTTATAGTTAAATCCCCCTTTTACTTTCACGATTGGTTGCTGATAAACAGGAAATGACCATATTTGGATCCGACAGTATTGTACAGGAGAGAGAGAGAGCTTTCTAGCGGTGTGTGTGATGACTCGCGGAGCAGTGGATGATTTATAACCACAACTTTTGATGAATTTATAAGAAATCTACAGACGCAAACAGACAAAGTGTAGTAAAATAAAGACCTAAAATTGTATTTCAGACTTTTTTTCACCACAAGTCTGAAAGAAGACATGTTATTGAAGACAAATATCCCAAAATCTCAAAATTGACCAGTGAAAAAAATGTTTTTGCCTGCCGTGTCTCACCTTAAACTGGAGATTTGCTTAGGAACTGCATGCAGGTTTAAGACCCTAAAAGATCTGCTCGCCTCACTCACCTGACAACCCCTCCTCTCGATCTCAGAGATGCATTTCTCGATAAGCAGTGGAACCATTAATCCAGAAGCTTCCCGTTCCACCACGCGCCGAGCCTCTACGCCGAAAACCTGCGTTTGGTGATCCCCCTCCGGGCCATCGAGCGAGTTCTGCCTCTGCTCCATGAGACTCAGCTTCACGTAGATCATCCCACGCGGTTCCAGGCGGACCGCAAGCTGGTGCGTCTTACTCACGCGGAACAGCGCCGGGAGAATCACGGATCCATGGCAGCAAACCCGGTTGCGTCGCGGCGTTGATTCCCAACTGAAGACAACGAGTTTGAGGTGCTGAGCGTTCTCCAAGTCGATGTTAAAGGTGTGGTCCATGTCTAGAAAGGCCGTGCGACAGGTGAGCAAAGCCGTACGGGCTTTATTGACAGAGTCCACTTGTATGGCACAGTAAACATTGCGGGAATCAACCCGCGGAGGCTTCAAGTCCTCTGCACCGTAGAAGTGCAGACTCATTAGTCCCGAGATGAACGTTAGGCACTTCGGCTGCTCGGAGAAACTGTACGATCGGAAGGCATCGATATCCAACTCTGTGCCGGGGAGCTTCGGACTCCCGCCATTCCCATTGGGATCTCTGGCTTTACAGTTCTTTCTTTCCGAGCTACCGTGTTTCCCGGACTTGGCCACAAGTTCAGGCGAGTCTCCGTCACTCAGATAACCTCCTTTACTCGCCGATTTGGGAATGCCGCCACAGTTGCTCCTTCTTTTATCAAAGTTGTGCTGAGAAGAAACACTGCTGTCAAGATGGTACCGCCAAATCACGTTACCACTCGCCAATGCAGTCGTAACACCTGACGGAGACAGTCTGGGCCGGGACTGGGCCAGTTCTGCAATCCCATTGGCTCTAGGTGAGTAAGCTCTTGGTTCTGATTGGCTGTTGCTGATGGACACATTGCTAGGGTTCCCTTTAACGCTAAGCTTCCGGCTAAGATCAGGCAGTTTCTTCATCTTCATAGAAAGTTTCCGGACAGTCCGTGGTGACTTGATTTTATCGGGAAAAGACCAGTTGATAGCTGTGCTCCTTTTAGCTGGGTTTGGACTAGACGAGGGAGAAAGTCCACCGGTGGATTGCTCTGAAGGATCTATGGGAAGAAAAGAAGGGTTAAATTAGTAAATTGCCCCTAGTCATTGTGAAAAACTAACCCCTAAGTCTTGTGGGAGTCCATGCTATGGTGAAAATCAAGTTTTTAATGTTGTTTATGTGTCTATGTGATGTTTTTAATATGCTTTAATAACACAAATCATGTGTAAATTCATAAGTCGACAGCATTGCTGAGTATTTTCTCAGTGAACCAAAGACAGTCTCAAAAACACGCTTTGAAATCGCTGGTGTTTCTGACGTCACAAACTACCTTGTAACCAATCAGATCAACGTGTGATCGTCAACCAGTGGATCTCTGAGTGAGTGAGTGAGTGGAGGCGGGGCTCATTTGCATATTCATAGAACCACGCATACTAAATGAGGCAAGGGTGTCGAGTTACATTCAAGCTATTTTAAGGCATAAAGACATTATTATCAAGGAAAAAACTATTAAAGGGATACAATTATTGACTACAGGACTTTAATTAAATCATTATTAAAGAAACAAACACACAAAAACAACACACAAAAAAACGTCTTGAATTTGATAGACGCTTCAAAGTAACTTTCTAGAACTGCATGCCAAATTCTTTTCTGAAAGTAACAGTGATTTGGGATGTTTAAAGCAAAATACTTAATCAGTAGAAGCTTTAATTCGGTGCTTATTAGTTCAGCTGCACATATTACACCTTCAGTTATTCAAAGACTTACAGTCAAACCCAAATATATTCAGACACATTCAACATTTCTCACATTATCACAGTTTATTCGCTATAGTTTAGAAATCAGTTATTAAATCAGTTGATATTTGACTGGTTTTGTCCGTCCTTCTGTTAGACTCTCACACATGAATTATGTTGAATATCTGTTAAATTTAACTACACAATTAGATAATACCAGTTTAGCTCAACCAGTGACCCAGGAATGCTTAATATTGTTCAGTCAAAAACACTTCAGCAAAACATGATCAGCTCAAAGTGTCTGAATCATTCTTGATCCCAAATGCTTATAAATGTCACTGGTAGTCGCTGTATGAAGAATATTTGGGTATAATATGTCACTTTATTTTGCTCTTCTCACTTACATAACTGAACTATAGTGTCCTGCACACACTAGTAAAAACAAATGTGAAAAATTATATCTGGTGTCTGAATAATTTTTGGTTTGACTGTATCATCAAATTATTCCACACTTCAGTAATACCCTTGTTGTTGTGTGCCTAAAACAAGCTTTACCCATTACCCATAATTCCTCCTGGCCTGTTCACTCCTGTTCACTCCACAGGATTCCCCCTTTGCTCCGCACACACATACAGTACATACACAACTTAATAACTACATATATCCCAAAAAAATTCCCTTTCCAGCTCAGCCACACACAT
>CM070837.1:35396111-35398611 GCA_036326025.1 Chrosomus eos
ACAAGACAAAAATACTGAGTAAGAAATTTTACAAATATCTAAAAAAAAAAATCAAATAAAACCTACTTCAAAAGTATTATAAATAAAGATTATATTATATAAATGATGCTAAAATAACAAGTTTACAAGTTTTTACTATTTTAAAAAAAGTAAATAGAAAAACATTCTTGTAAACTTTTAGTATTTTTGTATGACATTATGAATTTATTGGTATTTTGAAGTAGCTTTTATTTTTTGATTTTCAGTTTTATAATTTTCAACTGTACATCTATTACATTTTTGTAAAGATTTGTACAGCTGAAAATATTAAAATGAAAGCTACTTCAAAATATAAATAAAATTATAATAGTATATAAATGATGCTAAAATAAGTTTACACTATTAAAAGAAATACATTTTCATATTTATTTTGGAATATATATATTATAATATTTTTATATTTTTAACTATACAACCAACTTTAATTTTGTCCAAAAAAAATATGAGAAAAAAAATTAAATAGAAAAAATAACAAACATTTTAGTTTTAGTTTAAACTTATTTTCTTTTAGTATTAGTTTAAATACAATTATGGATTTATTTATATTTTGAAATAGCATTTATTTTTCTGTCACATTTTCTTTTAAATTTGTACAGCTGAAATTATAAAAAGAAAAGCAACTTCACATCTATAATAGTATACATACATTTATAAATCTGTGGATTTAAGACACTTTCACACGAAACAATGCAACCGACTTCCAGTGCTTCGGTCAGTGTGTGTTTTGAGAGGTCAAAAGGAGACCTAAAAATAAAACTCAAACGCTTCATTACAGTGTGTGTTCTGTCGAGACGCCAGAGGATTCCAGGCTCCGGAGGCCGGTTTCCCCCCACGGGAATTCTGGGAATGAACAACAACCAGCGTTCTGCAAATCTAAGAGTTCAGATCGAGGATGTTACTGTTCTTGCAGATCAATGACATTCAAAGTCACATGACACTTGATTAGTCCAAAACAAGTTATGCAATATGTAAACTACCATTCAAAAGATTTAGGTTTAGTTTCTAATGCTCATCGGTATGAAACAGCTTCACAGACACACAATATCATTATTTCTGTCTTAAAATCATTCAGATTATCACAGAAGTACTGGGATAAAAGTTTATAGCTCATAAGTAGTGATTAAAATAGAGTAAATCACCTTTTAAAAGCAAAATTTGACACTTCAAGTACAATTTTTATCGATTACATTGTTACACCGGTAGGTGGCGTCAAGTGACTGTTAAAACATGTGTTTGTCATTGAATCATTCACGAGAGAGATTTGTTTAAAAAAAATGCTGATTCATCTAACAAGTGAAGTCTTTATGGGGGAGAAATTGAATCATTCCCTCAAAAGCTTCATTCAAAAAAATGCTGATTCATCTAGTAATGAAACATTGAAGTCTATATGAGTCATTGAATCATTCTTTCAAGAGATCAGTTCAAAAACACTGATTTATCCAGTAATAAAACAAGGGAAGTCTTTACAAAAGAATCATTGAATCATTCATTTAAGGGATTCGTTCAAAAACGCAGATTCATCCTGTAATGAAACGAGTGATGTTTGAAGTATGAGTGAGTCACTGAATCATTCATTTAAAGTATTTTTTAATGAATAGATAATAAATTAGGGCAGTGTCACCAATGGTGATCAAACAACAAAAGAGAAAGAGAAAATAACTTATAGCTTTAACAAAGATAAATTGTATTAAATATATTATTTATTTGTGAAGACTGTTATTTTACATTTGATTATTCAATTTATGTACCTGAAAAACATAAAGCACTGCTTATTTCAATTGTATATTCTATTGTACGTATTATTTATCTATGCTTGTTACTTGTTTATTATTTTCTATGCAGATTTACTCCCCTATAAAATCAACACAATTATTTTAGAAGGATTGATTCTTTTCAAATAAAGCTATTCAAATTATCTGGTGAAATAGTTTTTATATCGCAATATATATATAGCAGAAAAACAAAATATCGCAATGTGTTTTTTTCCCAGTATCATGCAGCCCTATAATGAATTGAAATTAATTAAATTATATATATATATATATATATATATTATTTAAATAGATTGCAGCCATTAACATTTAGTCAGAAGCTCTAGTAAATCACATCATGTTATTAATAGTGTATTCAGAATCGTGATCTCTATTTTAAACAAACAAGCGTTGATTCCTGCAGCTTTACTGTATCTTGCGTGTGTGTGGGACGTGATTTACGGACGAGATTAAGTCTTGCTGCGACACGCTACAGTAACGATGCTTGAGATATGCATTATGATCACGTTTCTCTTCTGATTCCCAGGCGGTTTCACTGGTAAAACAGTGAGTATATCATTACAGACGGTGTTATTACAGCACAAACTGAAGCATGTGATGCGGCTCTTACGTAAGGAGGCTTTGAGCGCTCTCGATAAGCTCTTTAACGGATCTCTCCTGGAAAGACGCATGGAGACCCGGAGAAGCAG
>CM070837.1:35403611-35441111 GCA_036326025.1 Chrosomus eos
GTGTGTGTGTGTATCAACAGTTGTCTCCTCAAAAACAAACACTCTTCCCTGCCACACACTCCAGTCTGAAATGAACCATCAACAACAAAGTCATGTGTTTTACTCTCAGATGCACTTCAGATTAAAGAAACCATAATCTGATTTTTAGAGTCAGAAAAAGACTGTGTGTGTGTGTGTGTGTGTGTGTGTGTGTGTGTGTGTGTGTGTGTGTGTGTGTGTGTGTGTGTGTGTGTGTGTGTGTGTGTGTGTGTGTGTGTGTGTGTGTGTGTGTGTGTGTGTGTTAGTAAAGAGCAATTTATTTCCAGCTCGTGTTACGTATAAAATCCACATTAGTCATGAAGCAAGAGAAGTTTAAACCCGACACCAGTTATAAAGAAACACCCGGTTAAAGAAACACCCGGTTATAGGAACACCCGGTTAAAAGATGATCGAGGCTCGTGCTCCGCGTACCTGCTTTCGGCCTCACGGAGGATCCCGCGATCCGGTGCTTCATCTCGGTCGAGAGCACGCGCCCTTTCTGCATCCACTCCTGCATCTTGTTCACGGTCACTCCCGGGTGTTTGTGCGCGGGACCGTCGCGGGACCGGCGCGCGCCCGGTGTTGTCGGGAGGTCTCCCGTAGGGTTCGCGGAAACCAGTTCGTAAACCGATTCAACCGGAGGATCCGCGCTTAATAGCGAGTACGTGACCCTGCTATCGCTCACCGACCGCTGGAGAACCGGTTCACTCCCGGGTTTCAGGATATTCTCCAAACTTCTGCTCTCCGTTAAACCGAGAACCGTAAAGAAACGACCGCTAGATAAACACGAGCTAACGCTACTCGAACTACTAACTTTATCCTCCTCCACGAACCCATTATCCTCAACCTGGCCATCAAAACTGATGTTTAAAAGCAGATAATACGCTTCTTTTAACTGCGACTTCAGTCTGCTCGTCTCTAGAGCGGTTTTGTTGGATATTTGCTCATCCACGTTTCGCTCGTTCGCGTGATTTTGAACGTATGGTTCGTAAAATGGCAGAATTTGGTTATCATAATAATCGTCGTCCTCGCTGTCGACCGAGTGGTGTCGAGGGGCCCCGGGGGCCACGGTTATTTCCAGCTCGGTGGGGAAAAAAGTCGGACTTTGAATCCTAAAATCTTTGTGATATTCCAACGCACTCTCTAAAACCTGAATTAAATCGCTTTCCTGGATATTTCCGTCTATATAATCGAACATATCGCTGGTTTTTGGGTCGCTCGTAGTACCGATCTCCCCGGACTTTTGCTCGCGTAATGTAACATTTGTTTGTTTACGCGTTTGCTCTGGACCATCTGTTGGGTTTAATGCCTCTGTTTGGGGTTTTGAATCGGAACCACCGAAGCCTATCGAGTCTCCGATCGTGTGGAAGCGCTTCGGTTCGGTTTGATCCGAGACCCCGGGAACTGGGCCCCTGGTCCGGTGCGAGTCCGGTCCGGTTCTCATCTCACGTGATAAATAATAATCTCTGTCTGACTGCGTTTGAGAAACTTTTTCTTTACCTTCTCTCGCCCGGTTCGCGTCTTTCCCTTTGGGTTTCTTGCCCCTGAGTTTGGCTAGAATTGTCCTCCGCAGAGGATCAGCCATCGGTACCGATCCGGTCCTCCAGCGTTAGTTCCGATCAGCGGCGCTCCGGAGCTGAAGTGACCGAGCGAGAGACGCGTCTGAGCGGGCAGGAGAGTCCGACACACCGCGGTCTGAGCGACGCTCCATGATCCACTAAAATCAGATCACACACACACACACACACATTGATCACACACACACACACACACATTCTCTCTCTCTCTCTCTCTCTCTCTCTCTCTCTCTCTCTCTCTCTCTCTCTCTCTCTCTCTCTCTAAATAGTTCAGATAGTTTCTGTGGGGGTTAAAGGTTTAGAGGCGGAGCTCAAACACACATCTCTCCACTAGCTTGCTAACTAGGCTATTCTATACTGGGTTACACTTTATTTTAAGGCGACATTGTTATAGTGTATTAATATATTTATGTACATGCATAAAAATGCTGTTTTTACTTAGTATTTTGTCTTGTTTCTTGGCCAAATATGTAAAAAAAAAATCATCCATTTTCGTTTTTTTTCCCTTTTGCCGGTTGCTTTGTATAGTTTTATTTATCTATTTATCTAACCTGCATGTACTTATTGTAGGGTTATGGTTTGGTTGAGGGTTAGTTGGATGTAATAATGCCTAATTTACTGTTATTACTATGGTAAGTACATGTAACATAGTAACAAGGACACTGTAACATAAAGTCTAACTGTATACTGTCTATAACACTTGTATTAAGGCTACTAGTAATTACATTTAAAGTACTTTACTGTAAAAAAATAAATAACGTGAAATATTACTTAAACTATAATTATATTTTTATATATCACATATATTATTGTAGTAGCCTATAGAATAATGTACAACATACATACACTATTATATACATAGGCCTACTACATATGCTTGATCATATTAGATATTTTATATTAGATATAATTTATAATATTTTATTTGAACACACACTATAAAACGTAAAACATGTTTTATATATATGTGTGTGTATATATATACACTCACCTAAAGGATTATTAGGAACACCTGTTCAATTTCTCATTAATGCAATTATCTAATCAACCAATCACATGGCAGTTGCTTCAGTGCATTTAGGGCTGTGGTCCTGGTCAAGACAATCTCCTGAACTCCAAACTGAATGTCAGAATGGGAAAGAAAGGTGATTTAAGTAATTTTGAGTGTGGCATGGTTGTTGGTGCCAGACGGGCCGGTCTGAGTATTTCACAATCTGCTCAGTTACTGGGATTTTCACGCACAACCATTTCTACACTCTAAGAAATAAATCCGTAAAATAACAGAAAAAGTACTGGCAGCTCATTACCCGGACTTTGTCCCGTAATTAAAAAACAGAAATTTTCTGTTAATTCACAGTGTGCCCACTGTAAATAAAACAGAAATTTTCTGTTATTTAATGGTGTATCTATAGTAAAAGACCAGACACTTTCTGTCATTTAATGATGTATTTATAGTAAAAAAACAGGACACTTTCTGTTATTTAATGATATAACTACAGTAAAAAAAACGCAAATATTAAATAAATCCGTAAAATAACAGAAAATGTACTGGCAGCTCATTACCCGGACTTTGTTCCGTAATTAAAAGATGAAAAATTTCTGTTAATTTATGGGTTTCCTACAGTAAAAATAAAACAGATGAATTTAGGCAATATACCTACAGCAAATATAAATTTAACTTTTCTGTTAGTTAACAGTGTAATGATAACTCTTGTTGAAAACATTTCAAACAAATCTTCTGTGATTAAAAAATATTTTATTTACTTATAGATTACAACAATTCCAAGAAAACTAGAATATAAAGGGGAAAAAACACAAAAGGGAAAAGTATATATAGTTATATACTTATATACTCATATATACTATATATATACTCATCTCTAAATTGTATCAAGTCTGCCAATTGATGACACTTTGTTAACATTACAACAATTGCATCCACTGAATAAATTATTTTAAAATGTGTGAGGGGGAAAAGCTTTTTCAGAGGAACATGGATTGGGTGGGGGGGGGGGTACTCTTCTTGTCTTCAGGTAAGATGAAGGCTGTAAAAGAAATACAAAACATTATTACTGACATACAGAATGTGCCAAAACAAAGATTCTAGGTGGGGGAAACGCATCACTCACCAAGAAATGTGTAGTAAATTCTTCAGAGCCACCAGACTGATTGGACCAGGTTCTGGTAGGACTGCAGACTCGGGTTTAGCCACCAAAAGCTACAGAGGGGAGAGAACAGTATGTGGCCTATCCATCAAGATGTTTAAAATTTAGTTGCAGTGACTGTAATGGTTCTGTCTGCGGTTAACCGTACCTGTCTGTCTCGCGGCGAGAGGCCTGCATTACGACCCAGCTGTCCCTCCAGGTTGTCGTTGTTCTCTCCGTGCCGACACAGGTAGAGGGTTCAGGGCTGGACGTAGATGTTCATCGGGTAGATTATACTGGATCTGTTTGATGAGGAAGTGCCGATCACCGTCTATCGCCTAGATGAAGGAGTGATCGGTATGTTCAGTTAAAGTCTCATTTTGAGATTTGATAAAAGCTAAATCTTTACATGGTTTTTCGAAGTGGTTCATACAGGAACTTCAGCAGTCTTGGAGGAATGTGTATACGGTACGTTTGGTTTCCTTCATCTCAGCCTTTTCAACATTCGTTCAGGATTTCTGCACAGAAAAGTTGGATATGAAGAAAAAAAATAGATATATTATAGCTACGCAAGAAATTAAATGAAGGAAAATGAACTACAAAGTATCATGCAGACCAGGTTGAGGTTTAAAAACAATTGTACAGTATTTTACGTTCGTTAAATTATCAACTATAAATAATCAGCCATCCCTAATTCTTTCAAATTCAAACACTGTATATAAAATGCTAAGAGGAGTCCAATTGGATATCATGTTAGCTTGTCTGCTCAACTATACATTATAATATGTTTAATTATTTTCAACTAAATAAACAGAAACACAATAAGATAATCTATAAATCATTTAATTAAAAATGTGTTGCTTACCTTTATATGAAGTCCAGGCAGGATAAGTGCCATTTTCTTCAGGTATTTTGAAGCTTACTGCCTCAATGGGGTAGTGATGTGGTCAATAATAACTTCTTGAATGACAGCAATCCTGAATGTCCACCACCTTAAACAAAAAAGATATTACAAAATGATATTACAATCATAAAGATATTACATTACACGATCACTTCAGAAAACCGCTTTAAAGGGGTAGTTCACTTTAAATTGAAAATTCTGTCATCATTTACTCACCCTCAAGTTGTTTCAAACCTGTATGAATTTCTTTCTTCTGCTGAACACAAAGATATTTTGAAGAATGTCAGTAACCAAACAGTTAACTGGAGCCATTGACTTCCATAGTAGGAAAAAAAATAGTATGGAAGTCAATGGCTTCAGTTAATGGTTTGGTTACCGACATTCTTCAAAATATCTTTGTGTTCAGCAGAAGAAATTAATTCATACAGGTTTGAAACAACTTGAGGGTGAGTAAATGATGACAGAATTTTCATTTTAAAGTGAACTATTCTTTTAACCCTTGTGCATCCTTATGGACATTTTTGTCCTTTTCAGTTTTGTTTTTTTGATAACTTTAGCTGTGTTAATGCTAACTGCATAAAATTTGCCACAGGTGTGTATTTTTATTGGAATTTTAATATTTCACCTTCATTTACTTTAAAAAATTTATTTTGCACTAGGTAAAAAAAATACACCCACTTAGCGCCTTTTGGACAAAAATGTCCCCATTGAAACCCGTTAAAACTGCGATTTTTAATCCCAGTGCCATTCAACTATAAAATGATGCAATCTTTCTTAACAGGCTTTCATTCTGTTGGCAAGGCTTCAAAATTTAAATTTTTACTATTTTTTATCAGATGGTGCCATTTTTTCAGGTTTGGCATATAAAGCAAATTATCACTTTATTGTTGTTTTCTGCTGTTTTCGGCTTATGCATACTATAGCGCCAATTAGATAAATTATGAAGCTATAATTGTGTGGGTGTGTTGGTATGGTTGTCAGAGTGTGGTTAGTATGTGTGTACTGAAATTTTTAGGTGTGTGTGTGTGAACATTTTGAAAGAAAGAAATTATATTGTACTGGAAAACACAAATCCCACCCCATGTAAATGAGTCATACCCTTGGCAGAGTGTATGACTGTAAAACTGTATGAGTGTATGAGTGTAAAACTGAAAAGGTCAAAAAGTTACTGAAGTTACTTTTTTTCATTCAAACACATTTCTTATTACTTGCTTGCACTTTGTTTTTGTTTTTGTTTTTATTCAAAGGTAAAAGGTGAGCTTGATTTTGATGTAGAAGTTTAGAGGCCCCACAACACCTTGCATAAATCAAAAGTGATTATTTTTTATGTTTTCACCTCGAGAAAATGGTGATTGTTTTGTCTGGTAGATTTTTGTTGACACAAGTGCTCTCACAGCCAAACCTATAAAAATGTGATGCTTGAGGGCCTTGTCATTTCATTGTTTGCAAGATGAAGAGACGTTTCACAGCAAGGGAAGCTCTGGATCTAGTGAACACGTGAAAGTGAGGATGAAGAGTTGACTTCAGTTCTTGTTCAAAGTGATCTTGTACTTTTGCTTTATTTATAGAGCAAAATAAGGTATATTCTATCAAAAAAGTAAAAACTTTGGAGGATAATAGGAGTAATAAATCAATGATTTGACTTGGGCCTGAGTGACTTGGGCCTGAGTGGTATTTTTTTTTATTTTTTTTTATCTGATACTGCATAAAAATATGAATGCATCAAAATTAATGTTGTTGTTAACCAGTGATATATCCAAGGCTGTAATATTTAAAGAAAAACCTGCTTAGCATTTAGTATATGGAATATTTGTATTATTATTATAATTTTTTATAAAAACAAAAGTGGCATTATGTAAAGAAACCAGCGTTTAAAGGGTTAAAATTCTGAAAATTAATGACTGTTTGGTAATTATGATTAGAGCTGATGCTAGTAAAAAATCTAAGTCAGTGAAAGTGGAAAAAAATATGAATCTATAATATTTTTATGACACTTTTTTGACATGGACATTTTTGTCCTTTATGGACCTGAGTGGTAATTTTTTTTATTTATCTGAGACTGCATAAGAAATATTAATGCATCAAAATTAATATTATTGTTTATCATTGACATATCCAAGGCTGTAATATTTATAGAAAAAAAATTCTGCTTAGAATTTAGTATATAGAAAATTATTATTATTATTAAATTTTTTATAAACATCAACAGTGGCATTATGTAAAGAAAGCGGCATTTAAAGGGTTAAAATTCTGAAAATAAATGAATGTTTGGTAATTATGATTAGAACTGATGCTAGTAAAAAATCTAAGTCAGTGAAAGTGGAAAAAAAGATTAATCTATAATATTTTTATGACACTTTTTTGACATGGACATTTTTGTCCTTTATGGGCCTGAGTGGTAGTTTTTTTATTTATCTGATACTGCATAAAAAAATATGATTGCATCAAAATTAATATTATTGTTAATCATTGACATATCCAAGGCTGTAATATTTAAAGAAAAAAAAAATCTGCTTAGAATTTAGTATATAGAAAATTATTATTATTATTAAATTTTTTATAAACATCAACAGTGGCATTATGTAAAGAAACCGGCATTTAAAGGGTTAAAATTCTGAAAATAAATGAATGTTTGGTAATTATGATTAGAACTGATGCTAGTAAAAAATCTAAGTCAGTGAAAGTGGAAAAAAATATTAATCTATCATATTTTTATGACACTTTTTTGACATGGACATTTTTGTCCTTTATGTACCTAAGTGGTAGCTTTTTTTTAAATCTGATACTGCATAAAAAATATTAATGCATCAAAATTAATATTATTGTTAATCATTGACATATCCAAGGCTGTAATATTTAAAGAAAAAAAATTCTGCTTAGAATTTAGCATATAGAAAATTATTATTATTATTAAATTTTTTATAAACATCAACAGTGGCATTATGTAAAGAAACCGGCATTTAAAGGGTTAAAATTCTGAAAATAAATGAATGTTTGGTAATTATGATTAGAACTGATGCTAGTAAAAAATCTAAGTCAGTGAAAGTGGAAAAAAATATTAATCTATCATATTTTTATGACACTTTTTTGACATGGACATTTTTGTCCTTTATGTACCTAAGTGGTAGCTTTTTTTTAAATCTGATACTGCATAAAAAAATATTAATGCATCAAAATTAATATTGTTCTTAATCATTGACATATCCAAGGCTGTAATAATCAAAGAAAAAAAATTCTGCTTGGAATTTAGTAAATTGAAAATAATTACTATTTTTCTTTTTTTCATAAAAAAACAACAGTGGCATTATGTAAACAAACCAGCATTTTAAGGGTTAAAATTCTGAAAATTAATGAATGTTTGGTCATTATGATTAGAGCTGATGTTGGTTAAAAAAATGATGCCAGTGAAAGTGGAAAAAAAATATAAATCTATAATATTTTTATGACAGTTTTTGGACACGGACATTTTTGTCCTCTATGTAGCTATGTGTAACTTTTTTAAATTGATGCACAAGGGTTAAACATAGTTGTTTAAATTTTCCCTATACAATTTGTATTTCTACTGACCATGTAAGCATACACATCTTTGAAGGGGGTATTCAGCAACCAACTTTTTCTATCAACATTTTTCCTCAGACTTTAAATTTAATTGTGTGTTGCCAGTCTTGAACACTCATAGTGAATTGTGATTAATAATACAAAAATGCTAATAAAAAAATACAAACCTGTAAGCAGCATGCAGGTGGTAACCTGCTTGGGATGCAAACTACAGCAGCAAAGTCCTGTCAATTAGATACGAAAACAACAGAAAAACTATGAAACAAACTGAGGAGGGATCTGGTAAAGACCAACGTTACAGGAAGAAGAGTAACAGATAATAGCAGTCATGTTAAATGTAAATTAATATTTCGTGGTCATTATTTGTGTGTGTGTGTGTGTGTGTGTGTGTGTGTGTGTGTGTGTGTGTGTGTGTGTGTGTGTGTGTGTGTGTGTGTGTGTGTGTGTGTCAGTGCGTCGTCTAAAACAAAAACAAGTCTAACGTAAAAACATAACGTTAACTTACCTCATTTGGCAGAAAAGGTGGTGTTTTTCTTGATCCAGCTGTAACTGTTACTGCATCTTCACACACAGTATCTTCACGTTGTATCTCCATGCCTTTTAAATCAAGCAAGTCTTAATGGCCTTTACTTTTCTTGACGATTCCTCTGGTAGCTTATGTTTGAAGGCATTAAATTGCTCCAAAAACACTAACGTTAGTAACGTTACTGCATTTTATCACAACTGGTTAACGGATGCGCTCGTCAAGAAATAAACCGTATCACCGACAAATAAAAGTAAATAAACCAAATTACAACGAGGGCACACTATAACACATATATCAGGGAACTTCCACGAGTGTATAGTAAATCTTTTAATGTGTGACGATATGCATAAAATGATAAATGCGACGGCTCCGACATTCATTTGCCTAACATGCCAGATGGCAACTAAATAACGTTACGTTAACAGCTTATTTGAACATAAATTTCGTATTTTACCATAGAAGTGTCAGAATGGCTTCCACACACACCCGAAATCCGACTTTAATAAACAACTTTGGCCGCGGTCATCTGCGTGTGTAATGGCGGTTGCGTCTTAAACTTTAAGCGCCGCCAGGTTTTTGTTCCCACAATGCAACGCGTGTAATTCAAAATACGGGTAAATGGCCTGTAAAAGACAAATACGGAAAAATCCTTCAAATTTATATGGTACATTGGACCGTAGTTTTACGGAATTTTTTTACAGTGTAGGGTTTACAAAGAATGGTGTGAAAAGGGAAAAAAATACAGTATGCGGCAGTCCTGTGGGCGAAAATGCCTTGTTGATGCCAGAGGTCAGAGGAGAATGGGCCGACTGATTCAAGCTGATAGAAGAGCAACTTTGACTGAAATAACCACTCGCTACAACCCAGGTATGCAGCAAAGCATTTGTGAAGCCACAACACGACACAACCTTGAGGCGGATGGGCCACAACAGCACAAGACCCCACCGGGTACCACTCATCTACACTACAAATAGGAAAAAGAGGCTACAATTTGCGAGAGCTCACCAAAATTAGACAGTTGAAGACTGGAAAAATGTTGCCTGGTCTGATGAGTTTCGATTTTGCGTAAACAGAATTTGGCGTAAACAGAATGAGAACATGGATCCATCATGCCTTGTTACCACTGTGCAGGCTGGTGGTGGTGGTGTAATGGTGTGGGGGGTGTTTTCTTGCCACACTTTAGGCCCCTTAGTGCCAATTGGGCATCGTTTAAATGCCACGGCCTACCTGAGCATTGTTTCTGACCATGTCCATCCCTTTATGGCCACCATGTGCCCATCCTCTGATGGCTACTTCCAGCAGGATAATGCACCATGTCACAAAGCTTGAATCATTTCAAATTGGTTTCTTGAACATGACAATGAGTTCACTGTACTAAAATGGACCCCCACAGTCACCAGATCTCAACCCAATAGAGCATCTTTGGGATGTGGTGGAACGGGAGCTTCGTGCCCTGGATGTGCATCCCACAAATCTCCATCAACTGCAAGATGCTATCCTATCAATATGGGCCAACATTTCTAAAGAATGCTTTCAGCACCTTGTTGAATCAATGCCACGTAGAATTAAGGCAGTTCTGAAGGCGAAAGGGGGTCAAAAACAGTATTAGTGTGGTGTTCCTAATAATTCTTTAGGTGAGTGTAAATATATACAGGCCCGGACTGGCCATCAGGAGCACCGGGACAATTCCCGGTGGCCTGGCGACTAATTTGGCCTGCTGCCAGCCAGCGTTTTTTATTTTTTATATTGTTACCTTTACCATCTGATCATTTTCAAATTCGTCATTCAATTAAAATATTATTAATAATAATAATAAATAAATAAAATCATGAATCTTTTTTGGCAAGTCTTGACTGGCAAGGCTACGTACGATTCGACTTTACGCCTCAGCCAAACGGTTAAACAGAACATGCTAGCAGCACCCGATGATGGAGAGAAAACGGCCAGGTGGAGCAGAGAGGGAAAGGACAAAGAAAAAGAAAGCACTTCAAGAAGAAGCAGCAAAATGTTGCAAAATTATTGGCCTGTTCAGGGCTTCGAGTGCAGGTCAGTTTAATCTGTAAATACTGTACTTTTTCGTCGTTAACTTAGTATTGAACAACTGCTAGCAAATGTAAGCGGTAGCGCCTGTCTAACGTTACATTCGAGCAGAAATCAAAACAAATGAGTGAAACAGCACACAGAAAACTCACAGAAGAAATGTACTGAGGTAAAAAATTATAATTGTTTTTTTTTTATAACGTGATTTAGTTTAACATAACACAACTAAGGAGCTGTTTTGCTGAATATTATCACGATTGAAAATGTTACATTGAATTTATTGTTCAATAAACAAGTAGCGTAGTTCATATTTATTATTAAGTTACTTACATTTTAGACACAAACCATATTAACTGTTTTTGTTCTATTTAACCGACGAAAATAGTCCCAAAGGGACAGCGCGGGGTTTTGTTGAGCCCGATCTCATGAAAGTGCGTATGAACACCACGAATGTTATTTCGTAACGTTTTTTTAACGTTTTGTATTTTCGTAACGCATTTATACGCCAAAATCAGTTTTGGCTTGTAGGCTATATGATACGCAGTTTTCGCGTGCATATGATACGCACTTTATGGCGTGTAATACGCACGCACCCCCATTCCCCCCTCCCCCTAATCCTACCCAAAGGGTTTTCAGTGCGTAGCCCAGAGGTCTTCACTCCTGCTCCTGGAGAGCCACTGTCCTGCAGAGTTTAGTTCCAACGTGCTTCACCACACCTGCCTTTGAATACTCAAGCGATTCTGAAGTGCCTGGTGAGCTGATTCAGGTGTGTTTGATTAGGGTTGGAACTAAACTTTTGCAGGACAGTGGCTCTCCAGGAGCAGGAGTGAAGACCTCTGGCGTAGCATATGCACGCCAAACCCATTTTTGGCGTATAAATGCCACGAGAAATAACATTCGTGGTATTGATACGCACTTTCATGAGACTGCGTTGGTTTTGTTACTGAATGATTCAGCGTTTTGAACGAATCTTTTGTATGAATGACTCCCTAATTAAGACGGTCACTTGCCGCCACCTATTGGCGGTTTAGTTAAATGTTTAAGTATTGAATTTTTTTTATATTTTATTTGTATATTCAAACATTTATTTAAAACATCAATCTCATAACATTATTTATTGCAGTTGTAATTGCAGTGCAATTATTTAATTTGATGGGTAACAGCCCTATAATGTCTTATTATTATAACTGAATTTATTGATCAAATGCAAGAATTTGACATGAAAGATGATGCATAGGCTACATTTGCTTTACTTCTAGGTTGGCTGTTTTTAATGTTACGGTCATACTGTGAAATAAATGTAATTTGTGGGGGGGGGGGGGGGGGGGGGGTGTAGTGTTTCTAAAAAATGTTTGGGTACATGGGTGTGTTTCCCCGAGGTCCGTCGGCCCTGTATATATATATATATATTTTTATATATTTGTGTATATATATATATATACACACACATACATATCATAATAACTAAGTAAAAATATATAGGGTAATAAAAGTAATCTATATAATCAATTTTTATTATATTATATTTAAAAATGTAAAGAATATTGACTGAATTGACCCTAGACTGTATTAAAATAAGATATTATATAATAATTAATTTAGATTAAAAACAGTCTGACTGTCATGAATTGTTTTTGCATATTTCTATTTGAATCTATTAGAAATATATATATATATATATATATAATATAATTTATGATCAAATATTATAAGATTAATATATATATATATATATAATATTATATATATATATATATATATATATATATATAAATTAATACATGTGCCCAGAATTAATCATACCCCTGGTAAATATGATCAAAATTGGCTGTAAAAAATAAATCTGCATCGTTTATCCTTTTGATGTTTCTTTAAAAAAATTGGCAAAAATCTAACCTTTCATTGAAGTAAAATAATTGAAAATGGGGGGGAAATCACATTATAAAATAAATATTTTTCTCCAAAACACGTTGGCCACAATTATACCCTTAGAATTTTAATGAATAAAATATCTATGAAGTATATTCCCATTAATATCTACCTTTTTTAGCACACCAGGGTGACTAGGAGCATGAAATTGTCCAGCTATGACTTCTTGTTTCACAGGAGTTTAAATATGAGGAAGCACAAAGGCCAAATTCCCTTAATCATACATCACAATGAATAAAACCACAGAACATGGTTCTGATGTGCATCTAAAGATTGTTGAGCATCACAAACTAGAAAGTGGATGTAAGAAAATAGCTAAAGAATTGAAAAATCCCATTTCCCCCATCAGCGCAATAATTAAGAAGTTATAATCAACTAAAGATGTTACGATTCTGCCAGGAAGAGGACGTGTGTCTATATTTTCTTAATGGACGGTGAGGAGGAACGTTTGAGTGGCCAAAGACTCTTCAAGGATCTCAGATGGAGAATTGCAGAGATTAGTTGAGTCTTGGGGTCAGAAAGCCTGTTAAAAAAAAATCAAACAACCCCTACATCACCACATGTTGTTTGGGAGGGTTTTAAGAAAAATGCTCCTCGCTCCTCCAAATACAAACTCCAGCATATTCAGTGGTCAGACACGACTGGATCTTCAAACGGCACAGGCTTCTGTGGTCAGATTAAACTAAAAAAAGAGCTTTTTGGCAGCAAACACACTAGATGGGTTTGGTGCACACAAGGATAAAAAGTACCCATGTGTACAATTGAATATACCGTTGGATCTTTAATGTTGTGGGCCTATTTTTCTGCTGGAGGTCCTGGACTTCTTATTCAGATACATGGCATTGTGGATTCTATCAAATATCAACAGATAAAAAATCAAAACCTGACGCCTTCTGCTAGAAATTTATAACGGGCCGTGGTTGAATCTTCCATCAGGACAACAATCCAAAACAAACATCAAAATCAACACAAAAATGTGTTAGGGAGCACAAAATGAAGCTTCTGCCATGACCGTCCCAGTTCCCTGAGCTGAACCATATAGAAAATGAGTGGCTGAACTGAAGGGGAGAAGCATAAACATGGATCTGGGAATCTGAAGGATCTGGAGAGATTCTGTATGGAGGAATGATCTCTGATCTCAGGTCAGGTGTTCTCCAAACTCATCAGGCATTATAGGAGAAAACTCAGAGCTGTTATCTTGGCAAAAGGAGATTGCAGAAAGGTATTCAATAAAAGGGTATGAATAATTGTGGCCAACGTGTTTTGGAGAAAAACATTTATTTTATAATGTGATTTCCCCCCCACTTTCAAATCTTTTACTTCAATGAAAGGTTAGAATTTTGCCAATTTTTTGAATGAAAGATCAAAGGGATAAACAATGCAGATTTATTTTTATAGACATTTTTTATCATATTTACCAGGGGTATGATTAATTCTGGGCACGACTGTATATATATATAATTTTAATTCATAATAAAGGTATTAAGCTCGATATTCTTCCTAGAGTCGTATAAGATTCAAATAGAAATATGCAAAAACAATTAATGTATAAACTTATCAGAATTTGATAAAGATTCAAATATAAATAAATATAATTTTAATTCATAATAAAGTTATTAAGCTCGATATTCTTCTGTCAAGACATCAGTATTACTTTATGACCCTGTCTCTCTCTCTCTCTCTCTCTCTCTCTCTCTCTCTCTCTCTCTCTCTCTCTCTCTCTCTCTCTCTCTCTCTCTCTTCTCTCTCTCTCTCTCCTCTCACTCTCTCTCTCTCTCTCTCTCATCTCTCTCTCTCTCTACTCTCTTCTCTACACACACACACACACACACACACACAGAGTGTTTATATGATCAGGCCTGTTTAAACACACGATCCACACTAATAGCCTGATTATGTCTCAATAGGATAATCATAATCATCACACACTGAATTATATCCATCCGCTCCTCAGGGGAAAGTGATTCTGTCGTTCATCTTCATCTTCATCTGTTGTTGATCAGCGTGTCGAAGCTCGTCTGGGAATGATGGAGTTTTTATCTGACCGGTAAATCTGAGATCCTGTGAAACTGACTCATGTTTTATAAACCCTTATTTATAATCTCATAAACAATAAATGCAATCATTCATACATTTATCAACGTTCTGAATCTGAACATCAGCTTAACCTGAAAACATGTCCGTTACGTGACATACATCTTTAATTAAATAAAATATCAATTATGTTAGCAAAGATAAATACTGTAACATTTTTGGCTCACTATTAAGTGTTTTAGTAACCAAAACTATTAATTATTTTACTCAGTTTTCATATTTTCACGTTTACCTGAATTGATCGTACTGTATAAAAATAAGATATGATATAATTATTAATTAGATTAAAAATAACCTGACTGTCATGAACTGTTTTAGTATATTTCTATTTGAATCGTCATACACTTCTGATCAGTTTATATATATATATACATGAATATATATTATTATATATATATATATATATATATATTACTGCAAAAATATATATGATCAATAAGTTACAACAACATATGTTTATACATTGCTTTAACTCATCAATATAAGTTAAGCTATTAAAAAAAGAAGTAAAAAAACTCATTTTTTTAAGTCAGTTGAATGTAATTTAAATTTTCACATATTTTCATATTGACTCAACACCGGTGTCGTTTATGACTTATATGACTCGTTTAGAAATTGTTTCTGTTCATTAATTCAAACTTCATCTCTTGGTTTTCTGTTTTCTGTCATGATATCAGATGTGAAACTGTCCCATCATGCACTGGGATCGCGTTCTGCTGCTTCAGAAAGAGTGTTTTTACAACGGCAGATTCAGGAGAAAGATTGTGATGTTCAGTTATGAAATCTGGGACATTTATAGGAAAACAACACACACACACACACACACACACACACACACACACACACACACACACACACACACACACACACACACACACACACACACACACACACACACACACACAGTGAATGCCTCTCTTGTCAGAGCATCTGTGCATTCACAGCTGCACAAACATAGGATCGATGCGACTATTTGTGTCGTTGGGGAGGGTTTCGGTAGGCAAGTTGTGTGTTCATGTCGAGTGAGTGGTGTTGTAGTTAGTCGTGTTGTTGGGTGGAGGTAGGTTAGGGGTCGGGTAAGGTTTTGTGTGTGTGTTGTGGTGTGTGTGATGGGTAGGTTAGGGTCGGTTAGTGTGTGTGTGTGTGTGTGTGGGTAGGTGGGGGGTGTGGTGTTGTGTGTGTGTTGTGTGGGTAGGTTTAGGGGTCGGGTAAGTGTGTGTTGTGTGTGTGTGTGTGTGTGTGTGTGATGGGTAGGTTTAGGGGTCGGGTAAGTGTGTGTGTTTGTGTGTGTGTGTGTTGGGTAGGTTTAGGGTCGGGTAAGTGTGTGTGTGTGTGTGTGTGGTAGTGTGTGTGTGTGATGGATAGGTTTATGGGGTTGGGTAAGTGTGTGTGTTTGTGTGTGTGTGTGTTGGGTAGGTTTAGGGGTTGGGTAAGGTGTGTGTGTGTGTGGTGAGAGTGTGTGTGTGTTTTGTGTGGTGTGTGTGTGTGTGTGTGTGTGTGTGATGGATAGGTTTATGGGGTTGGGTAAGTGTGTGTGTGTTTGTGTGTGTGTGTGTTGGGTAGGTTTAGGGGTCGGGTAAGTGTGTGTGTGTGTGATGTGTGTGTGTGTGTGTGATGGATAGGTTTATGGGGTTGGGTAAGTGTTTGTGTTGTGTGTGTGTGTGGTAGTTGGTGGTAGTGGTGTGTGTGTGTGTGTGCAGAGGAACATCTGTTTCTCCAGCTGCCTGTTCTCCCTCCTCATTGTTCATCGACTCTCTCTCTGTCTCTAACACACACACACACACACACACACACACACACACACACACACACACACACACACACACACACACAACAGCAGCTCAATTTATGGGTTCAATCCGCACCCCTTTTCTCAGGACGTAAATAACACGGGACTCCCTCTGCCGTCTGGATGAGGATGAAGAGACTGACACACACACACACACACACACACACACACACACAACACACACACACACCACACACCACACCACACTCTCCACACACCACACACACACACACACACACACACACACACACACACACCACACACACCACACACACACACACACACACACACACACACACACACACACACACACACACACAGCTGATCACTGCTTTCATCCCATAATAATGCGGGAAAAATCTTACCGATCCAAGACTTTTGAGAGGCTTTTGACTGCATATATTAATTGCTAATCAATGAATGTTCCATACAGACTGTCTTCAGCTCATCATTTCCTGTTTCTCATCACCATGGTAACGGGACAGTCGTCATGACGTCTCGTTCCCCCTGACGACCAGTCTGCCGTAAATGAACACGCGTACTGGTATCCAAGCCCATTCGTAATACAGAAATGTGAATCTGAATATGTATGAAGGCCATGCATCTCCATAAAAGCCAAAACTTCCACTGATTTTCCATGAACTTTTTCCCTCTCTGGTTTCGTAAAGCTCATAGACGTAATAGTACGCAGTGGAATTTAGGTCAACCTTAATAGATGTGTGTTTGTGGTCTACAGGAGAGCAAAGCGTTGTGTTCATATGCGCTCGTGGATCACATTTACACGGTCAATCATTCACCAAATATCACCATCAGCAAACACACCGACGCACACCGAGCCAGACGAGCAGAAACCAGCAGAAGATGAGGAATAATAATGGCTGAAGTCTTATTGTTAGATGTTGATCCGCATGTTGTTATCAACAGTTATAACCATTGGAAAAGTGAGTTTTTGAACTGGTGGTGGCGCTATAGAGTTGGTCCTAGAGACTACAAAACTGGTCTGATAACTATTCATGACAATCACTACAAGTGTGCCAAATCTCATTCTTTTCCTATCTTCTGTTCACAGGGCTGCCATTGATCCCATTCAGGAGGAATAATAAAAAGTAATGTCACACAAGGCCTTTAAAGCGCATGTGGAGAAAGATATTATGTTTTTAGCAGGCTCAATCAGAGATGGAAATTATAATTTACAGCCAAAGGAAATTTACCTATGGATTTAAAGTTTTTTTTTAAACAGTTAACAGTAATTAATTGGCCAATGGTGGAAATGTGTTTTGAGATACATCAATGTACGCATAGACAATCATGGCAGAGCTGATAAAAACAATTTTCAAGTCAATCGGACTAGCGGCTAAGTAGATATAGCCGTTTTCGTAATTTCTTTGGATATAGCGCCACCCAGTGGCCAGTCGTCGTGTCCTTTTAAACGCGACCACAGTATGAGCTCTTTCATATGTGCGCTGAGTTTGGAGAAATATCTCATTCCCTTCACGAGTTATAGCCATTTTAGTAAAGTGGCTCCTCCCATTTTAACAATTTGGTGGCTTCAATTTACGAACAATTAACTTTATTTTTTATAACTATTGACAATCAGACTCCAAAGAATCTTTCTGCACTGCTTTAGTTCCGATCAGGCCAAAAAGCTAGGACTAGTTCGCAAAAGTATTCTTAAGAAAACTCACATTTACAATAGGGGTTCCATACACCTGAAATATAGTTGCCATCGCCACAGAAGCAGAACGAAAAAAAACACGTCCGCAAGCATCAGACCAACCGCAACAACGAGTAAAGACATTTGGAGACGACTTTAAGCAAACTGGTTGAATACAATCGTAATGTGATATAATTGCTTATCAGTTATCAGTTTGTGCATTTGGTGAATGAAATGACTAAAAATTTTAAATGCGCAAAAACTGTTTCCATTGCAGTTTTGCGAAATATTTATTTTTCGAATTGCCTGAAAACCTCCTCATGCGAGCGGAAAAACTTTTTTTGCGATAAACGGGAGTTTTTGCGATATTGCCGTGTTTCCATTGGGCGTATTTTAATGGGCTCTATGCACGGCGGTATTTCCGGTGAAGGGTTAAGGATGCTCGATAACTTCCGCCGATCGTAGAGTCCAATGCAATACCAAGAATTTATATTGAATTTTATACTCCATGGTTATACTAAAGAAACGTTAGTCACAAAAACAGACAAAACAGACACCCCTCGTTGTATTTACGCTTCTTTTAAAAATTATATTAAATAAACATAACTATACATAAAATTACATCTAAACATATGAAAGTTTCGTTTCAAAGACGGGAGGACAGTACATTTTGAAGACTCCTAATCCATAATCCCGTTTTCCTCAGTTTTCCTCCGCTTAATCTCCCCAACCGGAAACGGAAGAGCATCCTTGCGTCAAATGCGGAACTTATGCGTGCATATAGCCAAAGCCCGTCTACGGAAAGCCTGAGCACTTCCTATTAGCCCCGTTGTATCATCTTTGGTTGCAGTTCCATAGAGCTCCACTGGAGGTGATCGCAAGCGAGCGCAGAATGAATGGGAGTCTATGGAGCTAAACGGCTA
Source organism: Chrosomus eos (assembly GCA_036326025.1). NCBI lineage: Eukaryota > Metazoa > Chordata > Actinopteri > Cypriniformes > Leuciscidae > Chrosomus > Chrosomus eos. The sequence continues at coordinate 35,422,768 of CM070837.1, forward strand.
AATGTGTCTCTTTCTCCTGCTTGTCGTTGAATAAACGTAGATTTTATTGCTGATTGCGCAAGTTCAATATAGATTATAGGCCAAAAGTCGAATGAACGAGTACTTATGTGCTTTCGATTTCTTACAGGTTAGGCCGTTGTTGGCCGGAACACGCTAGCATTCTGCTACTGTGTGACGTCATCACATGTTTGAACGATTTTTAGGACAGATAAGTGAACTTAAAAATGCAATTTTCAGCAGAGTGTATTATCTTTGCCCTCCCTTTTGAATGCAACTTTCAAATTACTTGACAAAAAATTACATCCTGAGAAAAGTGGATTTCTGGGGGTGAAACCCCATAGACTCCCATTCATTCTGCACTCGCTCGCGAGCGCCCCCGCATGGACAGAGACGCGTTACTGCAGCCAGCCAGAAACCGGAAGTAACCAGACAGCGCCAGTTCTCCCCTTATTAGACATTCTCTGATATAGCCTATTCGCAGTTTGAAGGGTAATGGAAACGCGGCGATGTGGACAGTTGGTGGCGCTAGAGGTAGTGAGTTAAACATGTGGTGAATGTTCAGACTCTTCAATCTGTGTGCCAAATTTCACAACTTTTACCATATGGTTCTGTCCTAAACTTCAAGAGAAAAGAAGAAGAAGAAGAAGAAGAAGAAGAAGAGGAGAGAGAGTAACTGGCCCCTAAGAATATAATACACAAGCAGTCAAAAGTTCTGGATCTGTAATGATTTTCAATGTTTAAAGAAGTCTCTTTAGCTCACCAAGGCTGCATTTATTTGATTAAAAATACAAAACAAACCTGGAACAAATGTTTCTTGAGCATCAGATCATCATATTATAGTGATTTCTGAAGGATCATGTGACACTGAAGACTGGAGTAATGATGATAATATTTGATCACAGGAATAAATTACACTTTACTATATATTCACATAGAAAACAGCTGATTTACTTTAAAATAATATTGCCAATATTACATTTTATTATTATAAATAAATAAATAAATGCAGCCTTGATGAGCAGAAGAGACTTCTTTTAAAACCTCTGACTGATAGTGTGTAAGAAAAGTTTCTGCTCCTGAAATAAGTAAAAGTTCTGACGTTCATTCAGGCGTGAAGATACAGCGAGGTTTGAGAAGGACACACACACACACACACACACACACACACACAACACACACACACACACACACACACACACACACACACACACACACACACACACACACACACACACATTCCTGCACGCTGGAATCTTATCATCTGCATATTTACCTGTTTCATGTCCACAGACGACGACAGAATCCCAGGAATCTCTCTGATCATTTCAGGAAATATTACAGACACTTTCTTCATCCTTCAACCTGCGGGAAAACAGATCCAGCATCTCTCTCTCTCTCTCTCTCTCTCTCTCTCTCTCTCTCTCTCTCTCTCTCTCTCTCTCTCTCTCTCTCTCTCCCACACACACACACACACACACTGTTTTTTAAACATCACTGTGGCTTTACTATGGTAAATGCTGGAGGCATTGCATAGTAATAACAATTCTGAATGACACCATCAGTTTTATTAAAGATCACCATGTTATGACCATATTACTCAAAACAAAGTATGATCATAGTAGAAAAAATTATTCTGCCGATTAAATATGTGAGAGCAAAACTAAACAAAGCTTATTTACTGTAAGAATTTCTACATGCTATTACTTTTCGTTTTTTAAAAAGCTTGATGATTCCTAATGTGGGAAGATCAAATCTTATTCAGTGTCGCCACCTAGTGACACTTTAACATCAGTACACACACACACACGCGACCCCTAAACCTACCCATCCCTCTCTCACACACGTTTCCATGTTTTATGAAGACTTTCCATAGACGACAATTTTATACTGTATTCTCTCCTCTTACACTAAACCTACCCAACGTTCTCTCTCTCTCTCTCTCTCTCTCTCTCTCTCTCTCTCTCTCTATGATACAAATACACAAACAGAGACTCAGGGAGAAGGATTTTATCAATTTGAGAAACTACAAATAATCTGAAACATACAAGAAACATCAAACTAAAATCGCCAAAGGAGGAAGTTCTTTACAAGCTTGAAATGTACAGTTGAAATCAAACTTACAGTGACGTCCAAAACAAAAACACATAATTAAAGCAGAATCGCCCTTCACACACACTCTCCCTTCTCTCACACACCACACACACACACACACACACACACACACACGGACATGATGTTGGATTTACACATTTAAAATGTCCCGGACTCGCTTCATCCAGAGGCTGATTCCTGACAGGTAAAGAGTGACAAACACACACACACACACACACACACACACACACACACACACACACACACACACACACACTCAGTCCGCAGACTGGCGCAGGATCCGCTTCTCCTCCTCCACAAAGTTCTTGTCTGAGGTGGCCTGGCCGATGTCTCTCTTCCTCTTCTCCTTCTGCTGGAATGTTTCTACGTGACGTTTCTTAGCAGATTTCTTTAGCGCGTCCTCGTCATCTGTGGAGACAGAGAGTGTGTGAAACACATCATAGATGGATGGCCAGTCAGAATTTAGCAGCCTCATCTCTGATTGGCTGGAATTATGGCATATTGTAACGCTGGGTTGTGTTGAGCAAGTGCCGTTTGCACATGCGAAAGAGAACGTCTGCGCACATCCAAATAATTATTTTAAATACAAAATTTCGTTTGCTCGAAATATTTTCTTATCTGCGAGAGAACATTTCTCCGCAAAACTCAGTTCACGCGAGTGTGAAATGCCCTTTTGCACGCTCAAAATGTGATCTTGCGCGCGCAGAATTGTGAACCGAAATCTTAAGCCTGGTTTATACTCGACAAGAGCGCGAGGTGCGCGCGGCAAAAATGACGTCATTGCGGTGTGGGCGGTCGCGCGCGTTGGGTGCGCAAGGGCCCATTTCGCCTGGCGGTGTGCGTCCGCAAGAGCGCGAGTCTCCCCAAACGGACGAGGCGTTTATACTCGACGCGCTCGTCGTTGTACTATTCTGTGAAACGACAGGGGGCGACTCGAGTAATTGTCCTCTAAACCATCAGGAATCAACTGTGAGAAGAAGAAAGGTCCACACGTGACAATGTTTCTTTTAGTACACCAATACCGCACTACAAAAAGAATCGTGTTAAAACCCAGTAAACCCTGAGATTATTAGGTAATGACAATAAAACAAAATATATGGATATGAGAATGTGTATACAATATAACTAAATTAACAATATCTAACATATTTTCTAATTTCACTAAAAATTTCATTATGTTTCGTGAACATTTTTATTAAGCATGGACCTTTATGTCCAATAAAATACTTTTTATGCTATTGAATGCTCATTTTTTAAATGTAAGCAACTTATAGATGTGCAAACTGGGTGCCGGTGTGGTGAGAAGTTCGAGCTCGGCCAGATTCGGCTCGAAGTAGGGTTGCGGCGGTGAGGAAAATTCCCCACCGGTTAATCGACGTGTGACAACACCGGTAATCCCGGTGTCACCGTGGGGGGCGGGGCGGGGGGGTTAAATAGCTTTTAAATGCGTGCGCGTTTAGGCTACTTTCACTTTCGAAAAAAGCGTCAATTGGCAATTCAGCGTCAATTGCTTGAATGGACCAAAAAAAAAAAAAACTCGCTGATAATAAAACTTTATTTATAGACAGAACTTTTATTAGCATAACGAATGAATAAAAATAACCCCATGCGCTGAAAAAAGTGAAAATCGGCAAACTGTGGGCCCAAACAAATAAGAACCATAAAACGTTTTCTAACTAATAAGAAAAAATAGGCCTAAATAAATTACACAAAGTTTAAATAAGATAAAACCAAATAAATAAGAGACGAATATAAAATAAAAACTTCAAAAAGGACCTTAGCCTATATAAATGACAGCACTCTAAAAAACACTATAAATTGGCATTTATTAACATTGCTTGCAGTCTAGTAGAGTCAAAGAACATGACAGGTGAGACAAAGACAGACTTGCAGTCAAGAACATGTAGACTGAGTAAAAACTATTGCGAAATGACGGCGTTTCCATTAGGCTAACCGATGTTATGCGACTAAAACGTCCTTTTTTTCCTCTCGCGAAAAGTCATTCTAAAAATCATGGCAACGGAGGTTTATAGCCTATATCACAGCCACCCTACTAGACAAGACATTACTAGTAGGCTATTATTAATAATGGAAGGAGACGTGGTGTGTTATCCAATAATTAATGGCAGGGCTGCGAACGGCATATAGCCAGGAGTTTCTGGGTGTTTCTCCCTCATTTCTGCTCCGATGTTTTGACTTTGGCATTTCTTTGAGGTTTAGGTAGGCTATTCCTGTAATTATTGTTTCTTTTTTATGAATTTAATAAAACTATGTCTCGTATTCTGTCCAAACGGTCATAGGCCTACTTTTGTGTCCATTCGTTTTTCCTTTTTTAACCCGTAATTTTGCAAAACAAAAAATGAACGGTTGTTGTATTTGCAAAGTTGAACACCAAAATTTAAATTAGAACTGTACACACCAAATGCTGCGCAAAATATATATATAGCCTAGCCTATATTAACGGATTTTCGGATTATTGTTTACGACTTTTACCCCTTTATTAAACATTTAAAATATTCACAAATTAATATGATTTTTTTTAGATTTGACTGGTTTTCTAAGGCCAAATTAGAACCTGGAAATGATATTTTTCCCGCAGTGCTGAATGAGAAGATAGGCTATAGCCTATGGCTCTTCTCATTCAGCACTGCGGGAAAAATATAGGCCTATGTCTCTGGAACCACAGCATAGGCTACAGAAAGGTGATTTATAGGCTAATAATAAATGTGTCTGAAAAAATAACGAGGCATTTTAATTGTTTATTAATAAACTAGTGTTTAATAAACTAGTGTTCTAAACAGGGTCGGTTAAACATATCTCCATCTCCGCTGTAACGGATGCATCTTTCTAGAGAGAAATGCATCTTTCATTCGGATTAGCCTACATCATCAGAAGGTATTAGCTTTCGATTCGAATTTGTTCGTTTTAAAGCGGACATTTCAAGCTTTAGCCTAGGCTAGATATTTTGTTTCAGTTCTCACGCTCCAGTTCACGGAGACCTTGAAACCGCGCCTGATTGTTTTATTTTATTTTACAAAAGCACAACGTTGTCTTGTTATTTTGAGTTTAGACAAATAAAAGTAGTTGCGAATAATATATTATTATTTTCTGTATGGACAGAAATGATAGAGTATTTTAAGTTGTTTCCATGTTGATAGGAAAATGCAAGTGTTCACGCCCGAGCCTCCTACCATGCAGTGCACGCTCCACACTCCGCATAGCAATATACGTTCTTTGGTAGGCCTATAGCCTAAACACTTGGATATGCGTACAAATCTTGTGTTTATGCGTACAAATCTTGTGTTTATTAACACAATAAACACAAATAGCAAAAACGAATATCCTACTTTAAAAAAGTCAAGACATCGCGGTGTCACGGTGGGAAAGTGATGTCACCGGTGATGGGGCTAAAAAACCGGTAACACCGTCAACACCGTCTATCGCGGCAAGCCTAGCTCGAAGTCGTTCATCTTCGGATGCGGCGCCGCGCGCGTTGTTACAAAATCTGCCGTGCACACCGCCAGGCGAAATGGGCCCTTGCGCACCCAACGCGCGCGCGACCGCCCACACCGCGATGACGGCATTTTTGCCGCGCGCACTTCGCGCTCTTGCGGACGCGTCGAGTATAAACCAGGCTTATAACTTAAACCAGGAGTATAAACCAACCACTCTCTCTCTCTCTCTACGGTCGCGGACTCTCTCTCTCTCTCTCTCTCTCTCTCTCTCTCTCTACGGTCGCTCTCTCTCTCTCTCTCTCTCTCTGCGGTCGCGCACTCTCTCTCTCTCTCTCTCTCTCTCTGCGGTAACACTCTCTCTCTCTCTGCGGTCACGCACTCTCTCTCTCTCTCTCTGCGGTCGCGCACTCTCTCTCTCTCTCTGCGGTCACGCACTCTCTCTCTCTCTGCGGTCGCGCACTCTCTCTCTCTCTCTCTGCGGTCGCGCACTCTCTCTCTGCGGTCGCGCACTCTCTCTCTGCGGTCGCGCACTCTCTCTGCGGTCGCGCACTCTCTCTCTCTCTGCGGTCGCGCACTCTCTCTCTGCGGTCGCGCACTCTCTCTCTCTCTCTGCGGTCGCGCACTCTCTCTCTCTCTGCGGTCGCGCACCTCTCTCTCTCTCTGCGGTCGCGCACTCTCTCTCTCTCTGCGGTCGCGCACTCTCTCTCTCTCTGCGGTCGCGCACTCTCTCTCTCTCTGCGGTCGCGCTCTCTCTCTCTCTCTGCGGTCGCGCACTCTCTCTCTCTCTGCGGTCGCGCACTCTCTCTCTCTCTGCGGTCGCGCACTCTCTCTCTCTCTGCGGTCGCGCACTCTCTCTCTCTCTGCGGTCGCGCACTCTCTCCTCTCTGCTTCTCGCGGTCGCGCACTCTCTCTCTCTCTGCGGTCGCGCACTCTCTCTCTCTCTGCGGTCGCGCACTCTCTCTCTCTCTGCGGTCGCGCACTCTCTCTCTCTCTCTGCGGTCGCGCACTCTCTTTCCGATCTCTTCTTGCGGTCGCGCACTCTCTCTCTCTCTGCGGTCGCGCACTCTCTCTCTCTCTCTGCGGTCGCGCACTCTCTCTCTCTCTCTGCGGTCGCGCACTCTCTCTCTCTCTGCGGTCGCGCACTCTCTCTCTCTCTACGGTCGCGCACTCTCTCTCTCTCTGCGGTCGCGCACTCTCTCTCTCTCTCTGACGGTCGCGCACTCTCTCTCTCTCTGCGGTCGCGCATCCTCTTGCGGTCGTCTCTCTCTCTCTGCGGTCGCGCACTCTCTCTCTCTCTGCGGTCGCCACTCCTCTCTCTCTCTGCGGTCGCGCACTCTCTCTCTCTGCGGTCGCGCACTCTCTCTCTCTCTCTGCGGTCGCGCACTCTCTCTCTCTCTCTCTGTGGTCGCGCACTCTCTCTCTTTCTCTCTGTGGTCGCGCACTCTCTCTCTCTGCGGTCGCGCACTCTCTCTCTCTCTCTGTGGTCGCGCACTCTCTCTCTCTGCGGTCGCGCACTCTCTCTTCTCTCTCTCTCTGCGGTCACGCACTCTCTCTCTCTCTCTGCGGTCGCGCACTCTCTCTCTCTTGCGGTCGCACACTCTCTCTCTCTCTCTCTGCGGTCGCACACACACTCTCTTTCTCTGCGGTCACGCACTCTCTCTCTTCGGGTCGCACACTCTCTCTCTCTGACAATTACAGTTTACGGTGACGAGATGATTGACAGGGCAGTTTACGTTGATGAGATTGACGGCAGTTTACGGTGACGAGATGATTGACAGGGAAGTTTACAGTGACAGGATGATTTACAGGGCAGTTTACGGTGACGAGATGATTGACGGCAGTTTACGGTGACGAGATGATTGACAGGGCAGTTTACGGTGACGAGATGATTGACAGGGCAGTTTACGGTGACAAGATGATTGACAGGGCAGTTTACAGTGACGAGATGATTGACAGGTTAGTTTACGGTGACAAGATGATTGACGGCAGTTTACGGTGACGAGATGATTGACAGGGCAGTTTACGTGACGAGATGATTGACAGGGCAGTTTACGGTGACGAGATGATTGACAGGGCAGTTTACGGTGACGAGATGATTGACGGCAGTTTACGGTGACGAGATGATTGACTGCAGTTTACGGTGACGAGATGATTGACAGGGCAGTCTACAGTGACAAGATGATTGACAGGGCAGTTTACGGTGACGAGATGATTGACAGGGCAGTTTACGGTGACGAGATGATTGACAGGGCAGTTTACAGTGACAAGATGATTGACAGGGCAGTTTACGGTGACGAGATGATTGACAGGGCAGTTTACGGTGACGAGATGATTGACAGGCTAGTTTACGTTGACGAGATGATTGACAGGGCAGTGTACAGTGACGAGATGATTGACAGGGCAGTTTACAGTGACGAGATGATTGACAGGGCAGTTTACAGTGACGAGATGATTGACAGGGCAGTGTACGGTGACGAGATGATTGACAGGGCAGTGTACGGTGACGAGATGATTGACAGGGCAGTTTACGGTGACAGAGATGATTGACAGGGCAGTTTACGGTGGACGAGATGATTGACAGGGCTAGTTTAAGGTGACGAGATGATTGACAGGCAGTTTACGGTGACGAGATGATTGACAGCAGTTTACGGTGACGAGATGATTGACAGGGCAGTCTACAGTGACAAGATGATTGACAGGGCAGTTTACAGTGACGAGATGATTGACAGGGCAGTTTACAGTGATGAGATGATTGACAGGGCAGTGTACGGTGACGAGATGATTGACAGGGCAGTTTACGGTGACAAGATGATTGACGGCAGTTTACGGTGACGAGATGATTGACAGGGCAGTTTACGTGACGAGATGATTGACAGGGCAGTTTACGGTGACGAGATGCATTGACAGGGCAGTTTACGGTGACGAGATGATTGACAGGGCAGTTGTACGGTGACGAGATGATTGGACAGGGCAGTTTACGGTGACGAGATGATTGACAGGGCAGTTTACGGTGACGAGATGATTGACAGGGCAGTTTACGGTGACGAGATGATTGACAGGGCAGTTTACGGTGACGAGATGATTGACAGGGCAGTTTACGGTGACGAGATGATTGACGGAGCAGTTTACGGTGACGAGATGATTGACTGGCAGTTTACGGTGACGAGATGATTGACAGGGCAGTTTACAGTGACAAGATGATTGACAGGGCAGTTTTACGGTGACGAGATGATGACGCAGTTACTGACAGTGATGACAGGGCAGTTACGGTGACGAGATGATTGACAGGGCAGTTCGTGACAGATGATTGACGCGTTTACGGTGACGAGATGATTGACAGGGCAGTTTACTGACGAGTGACGAGAGATTGACGCAGTTTACGGTGACGAGATGATTGACAGGCAGTTTACGGTGACGAGATGATTGACAGGGCAGTTTAAGGTGACGAGATGATTGACGGCAGTTTACGGTGACGAGATGATTGACGGCAGTTTACGGTGACGAGATGATTGACAGGGCAGTCTACAGTGACAGATGATTGACAGGGCAGTTTACAGTGACGAGATGATTGACAGGGCAGTTTACAGTGAGAGATGATTGACAGGGCAGTGTACGGTGACGAGATGATTGACAGGGCAGTTTACGGTGACAGATGATTGACGGCAGTTTACGGTGACGAGATGATTGACAGGGCAGTTTACGTGACGAGATGATTGACAGGGCAGTTTACGGTGACGAGATGATTGACAGGGCAGTTTACGGTGACGAGATGATTGACAGGGCAGTTTACGGTGACGAGATGATTGACAGGCAGTTTACGGTGACGAGATGATTGACAGGCAGTTTACGGTGACGAGATGATTGACAGGGCAGTTTACGGTGACGAGATGATTGACAGGCAGTTTACGGTGACGAGATGATTGACAGGCAGTTTACGGTGACGAGATGATTGACAGGGCAGTTACGGTGACGAGATGATTGACAGGGCAGTTTACAGTGACGAGATGATTGACAGGGCAGTTTACGGTGACTGAGATGATTGACAGGGCAGTTGTACGGTGACGAGATGATTGACAGGGCAGTTTACGGTGACGAGATGATTGACAGGGCAGTTTACGGTGACGAGATGATTGACAGGGCAGTTTACGTGACGAGATGATTGACAGGGCAGTTTACGGTGACGAGATGATTGACAGGGCAGTTTACGGTGACGAGATGATTGACAGGGCAGTGTACGGTGACGAGATGATTGACAGGGCAGTTTACGGTGACGAGATGATTGACGGCAGTTTACGGTGACGAGATGATTGACAGGGCAGTTTACGTGACGAGATGATTGACAGGGCAGTTTACGGTGACGAGATGATTGACAGGGCAGTTTACGGTGACGAGATGATTGACAGGGCAGTGTACGGTGACGAGATGATTGACAGGGCAGTTTACGGTGACGAGATGATTGACAGGGCAGTTTACGGTGACGAGATGATTGACAGGGCAGTTTACGGTGACGAGATGATTGACAGGGCAGTTTACGGTGACGAGATGATTGACAGGGCAGTTTACGGTGACGAGATGATTGACAGGGCAGTTTACGGTGACGAGATGATTGACAGGGCAGTTTACGGTGACGAGATGATTGACTGCAGTTTACGGTGACGAGATGATTGACAGGGCAGTTTACAGTGACAAGATGATTGACAGGGCAGTTTACGGTGACGAGATGATTGACAGGGCAGTTTACGGTGACGAGATGATTGACAGGGCAGTGTACAGTGAAGAGATGATTGACAGCAGGGTGGGAATTATACCGCGGCCACGGCCGCCGTTGCCCTACACTTTGGCCTTCATGCCCCGTGAAAAAAAAATCATCGTACGGCCACAGTGGCCTGTGTGCCCTGGCCTTGTACAAGTTCCATGTATAAAGCGCCAGTGCGGCATAGTGGGCCGCCCAAGTAGTCTCTGAACTTCAATTAGTTTGTGGATTCGCGCAGGTGCAGTTTCATAACTGTTGCCAGTGCGTCGGCGCACTTTTTTTTCCCCCATCGCGTTCCCATTCATAAAAATCTCATGTGCTGTCGTCATGACAGCGATTCACAAAACAATGTCACTCGCGGCTTTTAGCTCAAAAGTGTGCAGATTTGGAGAGAAATTTATATATTCTCAGTTTACATCAGATTTCAATTAACAGAAATAATATTTTATTGAATTGAATAGAATGGTATACTATATTAAGCCATACTATAGTATGTGAGATAGACATTTAAGTCATTAAATTCAAGTTCACGAAAACTTTTTCCTCTGCTGCATGCGGCTGTCAGTCATTCTCCATTCAGCATCAAACAGTGCGTCGCGTTCGGTCACAACACACAGTCAATGACGAAACTCTCTCCAAGATGATTCAATGTTAATATTATTATACTTGATCTGTAGATAAAGCTCTATGGTTTCGCATAAAATGACAATCTTGCTGGACTGTATTGCTGTAACTTAATCATGTTACTTTCTATCGTGTGTCTGTTAGATCACAACACGGAGCACTATAATTGTTCTTCACACGCACAGTAGGCTAACTGAAATTTAAAACTGTTAAAAGAAAAGGCTCAATAAACTATTGTATGGATAGATGTATAATACACTACGAATCGAAATGTCTTTCATTTGTCCTTTTAACTTTTCAATGCGGACTCGAAGAGCTGAGCGCTGTGACTGTGTGTTGTTTCAAGCTCATCATTCTGCGCTCTGGATGCGCATACGCGCTTTGTGTCGCACTGTATTGGGTCCTTTCATAATCATATCATACTTTTGCGCCATGAAAGATTCTTAATAGCCTTTTTTGTTCTGTCCTATCTATCATATGTTGCTGCCTCATTAAACAGCTGTGATATACATTTAGAAAAATGTCTTAATTTTATAGTAGCCTAGACATATAAAATAATTGATCTTACTGATTTTTATCTTGTTTTTCATTAATGTATTTTACAACAATACAAAGAGCAAAGTGTAACGTTTTACCAGATTTAGTGTTACACTTGTTGTTTCTTATTTGTTCCCCAGTAAATAATGTTTTTTTTTTCACTAAATGTTCAGATTTGATAAAATTATTGTACACTTGTGATTTTTCTAGACTAAATTTTACTGCTGAGTTATCCACTAATCTAGTTTATAATAGAATTTTTGTCATAGGTTATGATCATATTTTTTTATGTGTTGTTTTTCTTTATAATGAAGTTGTCTGTATTAAGTAGATTGTGTTTAACACACAAAAGAGTGATTATCAGTTCAACACAATTATAGAAATTCTATTTGATTTTTTTTTAACTGCGCTGGTATGCAAAAAAATGCATCTAAAAATGCATCAGATTGATGCTTTAAAATATGGAATATATAAAATGTTCTTAGGGGGGAGCATACCCCCGGACCCCCCTAGAGGGGTAATATCCTTCTCACCTTTTTCACCCCTGAACCGTTTTCATGCCTAATTATACATAAAATATTATATTTTCTGTCAGATTTTTTTTATCTGAAGTCAAATCAGATCACAGAAGGTAAAAAATGTTTTTTTTTTTTTGTATTAAAAAAAGTCATAATCCATGTCTTATTCCAAATTAGGATGTTATGGTATGAATCTGAATGGGAAAACCATCGAATTGTACTCAATGGCCTTTGTGCCCTGTCATATGGCCTTGGTGCCCCTAAAAAAAATGAAAAGGTGGAGGCCAAATGGCCTTGCCCCTAAAATTACATAATTCCCACCCTGATTGACAGGGCAGTTTACAGTGACGAGATGATTGACAGGGCAGTGTACGGTGACGAGATGATTGACAGGGCAGTTTACGGTGACGAGATGATTGACAGGGCATGTTTACAGTGACGAGATGATTGACAGGGCAGTTTACAGTGACGAGATGATTGACAGGGCAGTGTACGGTGACGAGATGATTGACAGGGCAATTTACGGTGACGAGATGATTGACAGGGCAGTTTAAGGTGACGAGACGATTGACGGCAGTTTACGGTGACGAGATGATTGACGGCAGTTTACGGTGACGAGATGATTGACAGGGCAGTCTACAGTGACAAGATGATTGACAGGGCAGTGTACGGTGACGAGATGATTGACAGGGCAGTTTACAGTGACGAGATGATTGACAGGGCAGTTTACAGTGACGAGATGATTGACAGGGCAGTTTACAGTGACGAGATGATTGACAGGGCAGTTTAAAGTGATGCATGCGACAGATCTGTCCGTTAAAGATGACGAAGTCCCAAAGCTTGCCTACTCTCCTGCTACACACTCAAAAGTATGTACTTTTTCTTCACAAAAGTAGGCGTAGTATAAGTAGGCGAGCATGAGTGAGTTTGTCGTTACCAGAGTCGGGCTCCTGTGGCTCCTCCCCCTCGGGCAGGAAGTGGGCGGGGCCTCCGGGGGCTTTAGGGGCGTCGTCTCCGTTGTCCTCGTAAACATTCGACCATTTAATGGCCATGTCCATCCCAGCGGGAGCTTTCTTCTTCTCCTCCGTCTCGTACGAGTGTGGAGGAGGAACAGCGCTGTTCTTCCACAGCTTAAACTCCTTCACCGGCTGAAAAACACAACAGAACTAAATTATATCACTGAATAAGAGACAAACATTTCCAACTGTGTGACAGTGAAGGAGGGCATCCTTATCTTTAGCTCTTTTATATATCCCTCCATGGCATGTTTAAGTCCCACTCCTCCAGAACTGATCAATAACATCTCGTGACGAAGTTTTCACACTGACAGTTTGTAAGACTGTTAGCAACTCCGTTTGTTTGTCCTAGTTAGCAACCGTAACTAAGGGGGGGAGGAGCTTACGATAGGTCAGTTATGTTATTCGCTGTGCTTTTCTGACCTCTGACCTGACCAGAATCATAATCATACACTGATATACGACTGAGTTGGGGACATTATTATAGCAACACCATAGCAACCACCCAAAATACCCTAGCAACCGCCTAGCAACACCATAACAACCACCCAGAATACCCTAGCAACCGCCTAGAAACCACTCAGAGCACCCTAGCAACCACCTGAACAACATGAATAAGCCATATCTCAGCACCAGAACATTGTACAGACATGTTTGTTGGCTCGTATGCAATCATATACCACATTCTAGCAACCGAGTGTCGAGTTTTGCCGCTGCAAGCAAAACTTCACATTTTTTTCAGGAAATGTACATTCTAGTTCAATATTTAATATCTGCCTGCATTGACACACCATTATATGAGAACTGAACTGAGCTGGACAACGACCTCACGGTTTACTCTAGAGCGGCTATATATATATATAATAATACATTTTTTACAAAAAAAATGAAACATCACTGAACTTACTTAAGCTGGACTGTGACGCTATTTTCTTCTAGAAACAAATGTTGTTGCATTATTTTTGTTATCTCTGTAAAGCTGCTTTGAAACACTCAGTATTATAAAAAGCGCTATATAAATAAATGTGACTTTATAGTCTTGACTCTCTTTATATATATATATATATATATAAATATATATATATATATATAAAAATATACATATAACACTCCCTAAACGGTCAACCAGTGACCCTCAGTTGTGTGTGTGTGTGTGTGTGTGAAATCACTGTCGTATCAAATGTTCACAAAATTTGGTACACTGTTTATTTAAACTTAAGTTATGTAATAACATTATTACAGTATATTTCTTCTATTATTTTGATGTTTTTATTATTATTCGATGTATTATTTACAGTCATGCCAATAAAGCAATTTTGACTTTGAAAAAAAAAATTATATATATATATACACACACACACGAAGAATTATAATCGTTGAACATAATCGTTCAATAAATATGTTGAGATGACGCTCAGTGACGACTACGATTAAGAGAAAATTAAAAGGGGGAGTAACGTTATATTAAATCAATGTATTATTAACTAGCAGCACTAGTATATATATATAAACTACACATGTTAAAGTACTGAGTTATACAGATGGGGTTGAGACTGACCTCTTCTGGCGCTTTGACGGTTCTCCTGTCCCAGTCGATGAGTTTATTGAGCGGGTTGTAGAGGAACGCGGGTTTGCTGACGGAGCGGAACAGGTCGTCGGGGTTCGGCAGCGGCTCGGCGGCTCGCTTGCGGCTCTGCGGGTTCGAGGATCCGGACGGTTCCGGCTCGATGCGGCTCTTCTTACTGGACTCATGACTGTCCGAATCACTGCTGCTGTCGCTCAGATCATCATAGCCCATGAAGAAATTACGGCCCTCGGGTTCCTTCTCATCGCTCATGGTGGATGAAGACGAAAAACACTGTCGGATTCAATGGTTTTGGGATTGGGATTCGGAACCGCGGATTAAAAACAACTAAACAACGGCCGCCATGTTGAATTTGGCGCGCGCTGATGATGTCATAAACATGGGTCGCGTATACAAAATAAAATGACCGATTACATCTCAAAAGAACGGATCACAGAAATAAAACAAAATAGAACGTGATCATTTTTAACTTTAACAATGTATTTTTAAAATCAAGTATCTGGATTCAGATGGTTGTCGTGTTATCAGTTACATTTTAAAGCACTTGTCAGGTTTACAGTCATTAGTGATTACTGGATTTTAAATTAATATTTCTATCTAGCTATCAAAATATAGTTGGACACAGGCAACAATTTAAATGACCTTTAAATTATATATAAAATAAAATCATCAGGACTCATTTAAATATGCTATATTTTGATGAAGCCACACGAGTATCTCGTTTGTGTTTTGATATGATCCTGCTGTGGAAATAAATACACTACACATCACATCCATTCACAAGCTGCTTTATTTAACAAACCCAACCAAATCATTACAAATGCACAGTGTTAAAGGGATCATGGCACACTAAAAGTCCTGAGTCACATCTATCAAACATTTCCAGACAGAAAACAGCTGACTGATCGATCGGCCACTGAACAACATTACAACTACACGAAAATTAAAATACAGCAGACGCAGAATCCTGGAGATCTGAGATTGAGTCTCTTATGGATGATGACAATTTCCATGGAAGACCATTTCCCCAACATAAGAAAAAAATAAATCATGCTTTTGTAAATCATAAATATGACATAAAAATTCTAAATTATGAATTAAAAAGTCAAAATGATACATAAAAACTCATCCGCCAGAACTCGCCTTGCATACAGACATTACCAGAAGCCTATATAAAGTTATAAATATGGATATTTTTCTTACACATACGCTTCGCTTCAGAAGGCCTTTATAACCCCGTAAAGATTAGCCTACTTTTATGATGGATGGATGTGCTTTTTAGGACTTCAAAATCACAGGCTCTGTTCAATCTCATCATAAAGCTGTGAAGAGCCAGGATATTATTCAAATATAACTCAGATTGTGTTTGGCTGAAATAATAAAGTTACATAGTCTGGCTTGAGAGGGTGAGTAAATGATGGGATACTTTTCGTTTTTGGGTGAACTATCCCTTTAAGTTTGACATAAAAAGGTGAAATCATGACGTACCAAGTCAAAATTGATAAAACAATGAATTTGTGAAGCATAATTATGATCTAATTATCACATATTCCGACTTTTTAATCTAGAAGTATGCCATAATTGTGACCTATGTCATAATTTCACTTTATGTCATAAATATGACAGAAAAAGTACAACGTTTTACATAATATGTCGTCATAATTTAAATTTTTATGTCATTATTAAGTTTTACCAAAGCATTGTTCTGGTGGAAATGATCTTCCAGATGATGATTATTTCAGCAGATAATAACAGGGAAACTCCGGGTTGATGGAAGTTCACGCGCTCGGTTTTCCAATCCACGAGGAAACACGGAATTCCTTCAGGATGAGCGGATAATAGTGGAAGTTAAACTAGTAAACACTGCTTTCTTTGCGACTGTGATCTCATACAGTGTGACTTAATCACTACAGGCTGTTGAGATAATACGGCAGAATATTTTACAAGTGTCTGGCGTATTGCAAAGCATCCACATGAGATAAAGAATGAGATAGTATAATTCACTTTTTTTTATATAAAAGTCTGCCGATGTGTTTAGCGGTCGTCGTCATCGAAGTGTTGACAGCACTACTGTAAATCCAGTTTAACGGGCGCTGGCCCGCGACTCAGGCTTTAAATCTGCTTTTTTTCTTCAGGAGGAGAAATAAACCGATGAGTTACGACAGAGAATGACTCTGTCTCTTCAGGAGGAGAATCCTTAACACATATTAAAGTAAAAAAGCGCTAAACTGTGACTGAGGAAGAAGCTAATTAAATGCACAGGTAGGCAGATTAGCAACTTTAGCTAATTGACCCTTCGCAAAGACCCGCCCTCCTTAGTTACTGTCGCTATGTTCCGACAAGCTAGCTACGCCGCTCTCATGTTCTCACGCAGTGAAAAATACATCGCGGAGCAGAGAGGAGACTGACAACACGCGGACAGACAGGACAGACCAGGTTACTTTTCGGTTACTTTTGATATTAAACATATTAAACAAAGTCTCAGCTTTCAAATGTGGTCATTTTTTGAAAGAATTTTAAACAATAAATACCGTTTTGGGGCTCTTTAATGTGCCGTGACAGATCGCTGTAGAGCATCCGTTAAAGCTGCTCGTGATTCGATCATCTCTTCCTTCTAGTTCATTTATAGCATCAAATAAACATGAACGAACATAAGAAGTAATGTTGTTTTAACCGCGGAAAGGCGTCAGTATATTCATTTTACCAAGTTAAAATCCTCCTAACTCTACTGGCTGCTTTTTCGGACAAAATGGCGGATGGCGAAGTATGATTGGTTAGAACACCTGTCAATCAAGCTCAAACGCAGAAAACACCCGTACTGTCACGACAAATCGGGTCTCCCCAAACCGTCAGTTAACGCGATTACCCTAAGTATATATGAATTATATTAATTTAAAATAAGCACAGCTTACTATATAATGCGTAAGAAAACACATGGGTGCATAATAAAACCAAATGAACATAATTTCTTGCACTTGACTTAACGGTTAATTAACAAATAGGCAAATAACAGCCAAGTGAATAATTCAACATTATAATTTGTTTTATTTATAACTGAAATATGTGGATATTTTACACTTAATTTAACTCATAATTACATTAAAGACAATTGAGAATATGGTGCAAATGTGTGTAAAAACTAAGCTATCAGGCTAATTATCTGTATGCTTTGCTAGTAGACTAGCTAACTAATACAGACATAAAGGCTGGTTTATAATGTGTAGTTGAAACTATTTATCATAACAGGATTTTGAAGGAATTGTAACCAGAAGCAATTTTAACCAATGGGATTGCTTGGGGTCCTAAAGGAGACGACCCGATTTGTCATCACACTAAAACTCTTTAGAGAGTCAATTACACCTGAAACCTCGTACATGAGCTAAATCAGACTAAACGCGAACAAAAATATGTTTTGCTAATGTTATAAACGTTTCTGAACGTACAAAGGGTTTTAAACGTTTTTTTCTTGCGTATGTAATCATTGCGTAAACATTCGGTTTTATCATCCTTTAAACATTATGGGAATGTTACTTTTAAATGTTCTCTTAACGTTCTGAAACTAGTTACATTTAAAAAATGTATTTAAAGTTATTAAAGACCAGACAACTCTGAACTAACGTTCTATTAATAACGTTGAGACCTTGTTTAGGTCTTGAAAACTAGTCTAATTCACACACTTTCTATCCTGAATTGTTTACATGATTAGAATTAGCGTCCCAAATCATAGTGCATGCTAGCTCCTTC
>CM070837.1:35451111-35456111 GCA_036326025.1 Chrosomus eos
CACACACACACACACCACACACACACAACACACAGAAGTGCCAGCTTCATCAACACTGTGAAGGCCACATGGACACCTCAACATACTCACACACACACACACACACACACACACACACACACACACACACAACACACACACACACACACACAGACACACACACACACACACCACACACACACACACACTGAAGTGCCAGCTTCATCAACACTGTGAAGGCCTCATGGACACCTCAACATACTCACACACACACACACACACACACACACACACACACACACACACACACCACACACACAACACACTGAAGTGCCAGCTTCATCAACACTGTGAAGGCCTCATGGACACCTCAACACACTCATCTCCACACCGGCCGGATGACCTAACCTCCAACCAGATGAACTGGATAAATATTGTGAAAGTTCTGATCACATCTGACTCCTGACATTATACTGCCTAAATTATAATCACACACTGTTGGGTCGTTGGCCAAAGGAGGACTGAGACTGAGTCTGGATTCTCCCAAGGTATTTTTCTCCATTCTGTCACTGATGGAGTTTTGGTTCCTTGCCACTGTTGCCTTTTTCGCCTTTGTCGCCATTGGCTTTTGGCTTGCTTAGTTGGGGACATTTAACATTTAATTTTGAATTGAACAATACTATTACAACATTGTTTTCCTGTTATCTCTGTAAAGCTGCTTTGAAGCAATTTGTATTGTAAAAATCACTAT
The DNA here is from genome assembly GCA_036326025.1 of Chrosomus eos. Lineage (NCBI taxonomy): Eukaryota > Metazoa > Chordata > Actinopteri > Cypriniformes > Leuciscidae > Chrosomus > Chrosomus eos. The sequence goes on from CM070837.1 coordinate 35,451,842, forward strand.
ATAAATAAAGGTGACTTGACTTGACATTATATTTCTAAAATGGCGGCGCTCGCTCTCGTGTGAAAAATAAGGGTTATTATAATATTATTATTATTATACCTTCAGGGCTTTCTGTGCGGCGTCGCTGGACCCGATGGCAATGAGATCTGGACCCGCCATACTGCAGAAGCTCTTCAGGTGGAGATAGCCCTGCACCGGGACCATGGACACGGCGTAGTCCTGCAACAGCCGGGACACACATCAGCACTAAAGCATGTGTGCTCTGACTGGAAAAACATTTACTCATAAAAACATAATAAAAAATGTGCGTCCTCCAAATAAACCACATTAGCTCAGCTGGTAAATACAGTGGAAACGATTGTTTGCTTATTGGAAAGAGACGTAAAGCGCTCCAGACTCTTGGCAGGAGGAGCAGATTTGGAGATTCTTGAGGAGAGAACAAGGGAATGTTTCTGGAGAAAGTATGAATGTGTTTACTAACACTGCTGTCGGTTACTGTGAGCGGCTCTGTTCTCACTTCAGCCGGCCGGGGGACCGTTTACTGTTTCCATAAAGCATCAGCGTGTGAACGGGCATCGGTATGAAATCGTGACGTTAGAAACAAATGTTCTGTTCTTATAATGAGCTTTTGATTTTCATTCAGAAATCAGAGTTTAACTGTTGGCTGGGTTTCATTGTTTGCAGAAAACAAACATTGTACATAATAAATACTGAGAGTCTGATTATGTAAGTACAGTGAGAAAGAAAGAAGGATGGATAGACGAATGGATGGATGGATGTATAGATGGATGGATGAGTGGATAGATGAGTGGATGGACGGATGGATGAGTGGATGGATGAGTGGATGGATGAGTGGATGGATGGATGAGTGGATGAGTGGATGGATGGATGATTGGATGGATGGATGGATGAGTGGATGGATGGATGAGTGGATGGATGGATAAGTGGATGGATGGATGAGTGGATGGATGGATGGATGAGTGGATGGATGGATGAGTGGATGGATGGGTGGATGGATGGATGGATGAGTGGATGGATGGATGGATGAGTGGATGAGTGGATGGATGGATGAGTGGATGGATGGATGGATGAGTGGATGGATGGATGGATGTGGATGGATGGATGAGTGGATGGATGGATGTGGATGGTGGATGGATGGATGGATGGATGGATGGATGAGTGGATGGATGGAGATGGATGGATGGATGGATGAGTGGATGGATGGATGAGTTGGATGGATGATGGATGAGGATGGATGAGTGGATGGATGAGTGGATGGATGATGTGATGGATGGATGAGTGGATGGATGTGGATGGATGGATGGATGAGTGGTGTGATGGATGGATGGATGAGTGGATGGATGGATGAGTTGGATGGATGGATGAGTGGATGGATGGATGAGTGGATGGATGGATGAGTGGATGGATGGGATGGATGGATGAGTGGATGGATGGATGGTGGATGGATGGATGGATGAGTGGATGGATGGATGGTGGATGGATGGATGGAGTGGATGGATGAGATGGATGGATGGATGGGATGGATGAGTGGATGGATGGATGGAGTGGATGGATGGATGGAGTGGATGGTGATGGAGTGGTGGATGGATGGATGGATGGATGGATGTGGATGGATGGATGGATGATGTGGATGGATGGATGATGGATGGAGTGGATGGATGGATGATGGATGGATGGATGAGTGGATGGATGATGGATGGATGGTGGATGGATGGATGAGTGGATGAGATGGATGGATGGATGGATGGATGGATGGATGGTGGATGATGGATGATGGATGGATGAGTGATGGATGGATGGATGGATGGATGGATGAGTGGATGGATGGTATGGATGGATGGTGGATGAGTGGATGGATGGATGAGTGGATGGATGGATGGATGGATGGATGGATGGATGGGGGATGGATGGTGGATGGATGGATGATGGATGGATGGATGAGTGGATGGATGAGATGGATGGATGGATGGATGATGGATGGGATGGATGGATGGATGTGGATGGAGATGGATGGTGGATGGATGAGTGGATGGATGGATGTGGATGATGGATGGATGGATGGATGGATGGATGAGTGGATGGATGGTGGATGGTGGATGGATGGATGGATGATGGATGGATGGATGGATGGATGGATGGATGAGTGGATGGATGGATGGATGATGGATGATGGATGAGTGGATGGATGAGTGGATGGATGGATGTGGATGAGTGGATGGATGGATGAGTGGATGGATGGATGGATGGGTGGATGGATGATGGATGGATGAGTGGATGGATGGATGATGATGGATGGATGATGGATGGAGTGGATGGATGATGGTGGATGGATGATGGATGGATGGATGGTGATGGATGGTGAGTGGATGGATGGATGGATGGATGGATGGATGGATGGATGGATGGTGTGATGGATGGATGGATGGATGGATGGTGGATGGATGGATGGATGTGGATGAGATGGATGGATGGATGGATGGATGGATGATGGATGGAGTGGATGGATGGATGAGTGGATGGATGGATGAGTGGATGGATGGATGGATGGATGGAGTGGATGGATGAGTGGATGAGGATGGATGATGGATGTGAGTGGATGGATGGGATGGATGGATGGATAGGATGAGTGGATGGATGGATGATGGATGTGGATGGTGATGGATGATGGATGAGTGGATGATGATGAGTGGATGGATGGATGAGTGGATGGATGGATGGATGGATGATAGATAGATAGTAGATAGATAGATAGATAGATAGATAGATAGACAGATAGATAGACAGATAGATAGATAGATAGATAGATAGATAGATAGATAGATAGATAGATAGATAGATAGATAGATAGATAGATAGACAGATAGATAGACAGATAGATAGATAGATAGATAGATAGACAGATAGACAGATAGATAGACAGATAGACAGATAGACAGATAGACAGACAGATAGACAGATAGATAGCCGTTATATTGTGCTCGTAGCACGCACTCTTAAATGTGTGCACACTTACACACTCATTGCAACCTCGTTGCAATATAAATTAGTAAGTCACGAAATAAAAGTAAAATACCAATAAATCGCGTGTTAGCTGAGAAGGATTTGCATGCAGGTATGATTTTCATTCTATTCAGCTGTTTCATTAACAGTTCTTGTTTGTATTGTGTATTCACCATGGTCGTTTCCATAACCCCAAAATGCTACTTTATTTTCACTTTGTGTTATTTTTTATATTTTTAAATGACTGTGGTGGCTCATATCAACATTGTATTAGCAAAAACTAGTTTGGGACTGCAATTTAATTGCTTTGGCATAGTCCTAATGTTTATCTATTAGTAGTCTTTACTATTAGTCATATTCTTACAATTTATGTGTATGTTAAGTAAAGGGGGACAGTACTTGTGTGTGTGTGTTAACAATTTTTGTGTAAACTTTGTATGTATATATATATATATGCCTATCCGGTTGTTAAGTCGTGACGTAAGCGCTCTCCGATAATACTGTTTCCGGGTCCAAAGGCCGGGTCCTCTCTACCTACCTACCGCTTTCGCCGGAGTTTTAACGTGTTCCCGTGTAGTTTTAATAGATCGGAGTTAAAAAAAAACAAGTGACATTTAACTGTCATCTACCGCTTTCCCTGTGACGAGAAAGATAAGAGAAAATGGCGGCAGTTGATTAGGTAAGTTACAAATCTTAAACGAATGAAGAAACTTTGGCGCCAGTGGGTATCCCTTAATCCCTAGTAACACCCACTGGCACTGAAGCGAAAAAAGCCCTTTAAGAAAAGGGTTTATGTAGTCTAGGATCTGAAAGACGAGCGGAGCGCTTGGGCCCGGAAGAGGCTAAACGTCACGCGCGACGTCAGACTTAACAACCGAATATATTCAATGTAAATTGTGATAATCGTAATTAATAATCGCAATTACAATAGGCTTTATGCACAGCTTCACTACTTCCTGAACTTCAGCCAGCCCTTTGTTTCCTGTCTGCCATTTTTGGACAAACTGATTAATCCAGGTGTGCCTGGCCTCAGTAACAATAATCAGGCACACCTGGATTAATCAGTTTGTCCAATAATGGCAGACAGGAAACAAAGGGCTGGCTGAAGTTCAGGAAGTAGTGAAGCTGTGCATAAAGCCTATTTCAAGGGAATAATCGGCAATTATAATTTTTGTCATAATCGTGCAGCCCTAAGAGAGATTCACCTTAAATGCGTCGGCCAGGATCTCTGCTCCTCTCTGATTGGTCC
>CM070837.1:35463611-35471111 GCA_036326025.1 Chrosomus eos
GAGCTCCAGGAAAAACACGGAGCTGGGATTATCCAGGGAATTCAGAAAGCAAACGGACCTCCCAGGATGAAGTCCCTCAGTCCCACCGAGACTCGGGATCATTTCTCCCGGATTCGGTGTCCACAGGGAAGCTTTGTTCGACTTCAACAGCTCAGAGGAATGAGCTTCATTACAGAGTCCTGCGGTCGAGAGACACTCACATGTGCTGCTATCTCTCCTCTCCCACCGAATCAGCAGCACAGAGTCCTGCGGTCGAGAGACACTCACATGTGCTGCGATCTCTCGTCTCTCACCCGAATCAGCAGCACAGAGTCCTGCGGTCGAGAGACACTCACATGTGCTGCTATCTCTCCTCTCTCACCCGAATCAGCAGCACAGAGTCCTGCGGTCGAGAGACACTCACATGTGCTGCTATCTCTCGTCTCTCACCCGAATCAGCAGCACAGAGTCCTGCGGTCGAGAGACACTCACATGTGCTGCTATCTCTCGTCTCTCACCCGAATCAGCAGCACAGAGTCCTGCGGTCGAGAGACACTCACATGTGCTGCTATCTCTCGTCTCTCACCCGAATCAGCAGCACAGAGTTCTGCGGTCGAGAGACACTCACATGTGCTGCTATCTCTCCTCTCTCACCCGAATCGGCAGCACAGAGTCCTGCGGTCGAGAGACACTCACATGTGCTGCTCTCTCTCCTCTAACCCAATTCAGCAGCACAGAGTCCTGCGGTCGAGAGACACTCACATGTGCTGCTATCTCTCCTCTCTCACCCGAATCAGCAGCACAGAGTCCTGCGGTCGAGAGACACTCACATGTGCTGCTATCTCTCCTCTCTCACCCGAATCAGCAGCACAGACTCCTGCGGTCGAGAGACACTCACATGTGCTGCTATCTCTCCTCTCTCACCCGAAACAGCAGCACAGAGTCCTGCGGTCGAGAGACACTCACATGTGCTGCTATTTCTCCTCTCTCACCCGAATCAGCAGCACAGAGTCCTGCGGTCGAGAGACACTCACATGTGCTGCTATCTCTCCTCTCTCACCCGAATCAGCAGCACAGACTCCTGCGGTCGAGAGACACTCACATGTGCTGCTATCTCTCTTCTCTCACCCGAATCAGCAGCACAGACTCCTGCGGTCGAGAGACACTCACATGTGCTGCTATCTCTCCTCTCTACCCAATTCAGCAGCACAGACTCCTGTGGTCGAGAGACACTCACATGTGCTGCTATCTCTCCTCTCTCTCACCCGAATCAGCAGCACAGAGTCCTGCGGTCGAGAGACACTCACATGTGCTGCTCTCTCTCCTCTAACCCAATTTAGCAGCACAGAGTCCTGTGGTCGAGAGACACTCACATGTGCTGCTATCTCTCCACTCTCACCCGAATCAGCAGCACAGAGTCCTGCGGTCGAGAGACACTCACATGTGCTGCTATCTCTCCTCTATCACCGAATCAACAGCACAGAGTCCTGCGGTCGAGAGACACTCACATATGCTGCTATCTCTCCTCTATCACCCGAATCAGCAGCACAGAGTCCTGCGGTCGAGAGACACTCACATGTGCTGCTATCTTCTCTCTCTACCTGAATCAGCAGCACAGAGTCCGGCGGTCGAGAGACACTCACATGTGCTGCTATCTCTCCTCTCTACCCGAATCAGCAGCACAGAGTCCTGCGGTCGAGAGACACTCACATGTGCTGCTATTTCTCCTCTCTCACCCAAATCAGCAGCACAGAGTCCTGCGGTCGAGAGACACTCACATGTGCTGCTATCTCTCCTCTCTCACCCGAATCAGCAGCACAGACTCCTGCGGTCGAGAGACACTCACATGTGCTGCTATCTCTCCTCTCTCACCGAATCAGCAGCACAGAGTCCTGCGGTCGAGAGACACTCACATGTGCTGCTCTCTCTCCTATAACCCAATTCAGCAGCACAGAGTCCTGCGGTCGAGAGACACTCACATGTGCTGCTATCTCTCCTCTCTCACCCGAATCAGCAGCACAGAGTCCTGCGGTCAAGGACACTCACGTGTGCTGCTATCTCTCCTCTCTCACCCGAATCAGCAGCATAGACTCCTGCGGTCGAGAGACACTCACATGTGCTGCTCTCTCTCCTCTCTCACCCGAATCAGCAGCACAGACTCTGCGGTCGAGAGACACTCACATGTGCTGCTATCTCTCCTCTCTCACCCGAATCAGCAGCACAGACTCCTGCGGTCGAGAGACACTCACATGTGCTGCTATCTCTCCTCTCTCACCCGAATCAGCAGCACAGACTCCTGCGGTCGAGAGACACTCACATGTGCTGCTATCTCTCCTCTCTCACCCGAATCAGCAGCACAGACTCCTACGGTCGAGAGACACTCACATGTGCTGCTATCTCTCCTCTCTCACCGAATCAGCAGCACAGACTCCTGCGGTCAAGACACACTCACATATGCTGCTATCTCTCCTCTCTCACCCGAATCAGCAGCACAGACTCCTGCGGTCGAGACACACTCACATGTGCTGCTATCTCTCCTCTCTCACCCGAATCAGCAGCACAGAGTCCTGCGGTCGAGAGACACTCACATGTGCTGCTATCTCTCCTCTCTCAGCCGAATCAGCAGCACAGACTCCTGCGGTCGAGAGACACTCACATGTGCTGCTATCTCTCCTCTCTCAGCCGAATCAGCAGCACAGACTCCTGCGGTCGAGAGACACTCACATGTGCTGCTATCTCTCCTCTTTCACCGAATCAGCAGCACAGACTCCTGCGGTCGAGAGACACTCACATATGCTGCTATCTCTCCTCTCTCACCCGAATCAGCAGCACAGAGTCCTGCGGTCGAGAGACACTCACATGTCCTGCTATCTCTCCTCTCTCACCCGAATCAGCAGCACAGAGTCCTGCGGTCGAGAGACACTCACATGTGCTGCTATCTCTCCTCTCTCACCGAATCAGCAGCACAGAGTCCTGCGGTCAAGAGACACTCACATATGCTGCTATCTCTCCTCTCTCACCCGAATCAGCAGCACAGTGTCCTGCGGTCGAGAGACACTCACATGTGCTGCTATCTCTCCTCTCTCACCCGAATCAGCAGCACAGACTCCTGCGGTCGAGAGACACTCACATGTGCTGCTATCTCTCCTCTCTCACCCGAATCAGCAGCACAGACTCCTGCGGTCGAGAGACACTCACATGTGCTGCTATCTCTCCTCTCTCACCCGAATCAGCAGCACAGACTCCTGCGGTCGAGAGACACTCACATGTGCTGCTATCTCTCTTCTCTCACCCGAATCAGCAGCACAGACTCCTGCGGTCGAGAGACACTCACATGTGCTGCTATCTCTCCTCTCTACCCAATTCAGCAGCACAGACTCCTGTGGTCGAGAGACACTCACATGTGCTGCTATCTCTCCTCTCTCTCACCCGAATCAGCAGCACAGAGTCCTGCGGTCGAGAGACACTCACATGTGCTGCTCTCTCTCCTCTAACCCAATTTAGCAGCACAGAGTCCTGTGGTCGAGAGACACTCACATGTGCTGCTATCTCTCCACTCTCACCCGAATCAGCAGCACAGAGTCCTGCGGTCGAGAGACACTCACATGTGCTGCTATCTCTCCTCTATCACCCGAATCAACGCACAGAGTCCTGCGGTCGAGAGACACTCACATATGCTGCTATCTCTCCTCTATCACCCGAATCAGCAGCACAGAGTCCTGCGGTCGAGAGACACTCACATGTGCTGCTATCTCTCCTCTCTACCTGAATCAGCAGCACAGAGTCCGGCGGTCGAGAGACACTCACATGTGCTGCTATCTCTCCTCTCTACCCGAATCAGCAGCACAGAGTCCTGCGGTCGAGAGACACTCACATGTGCTGCTATTTCTCCTCTCTCACCCAAATCAGCAGCACAGAGTCCTGCGGTCGAGAGACACTCACATGTGCTGCTATCTCTCCTCTCTCACCCGAATCAGCAGCACAGACTCCTGCGGTCGAGAGACACTCACATGTGCTGCTATCTCTCCTCTCTCACCCGAATCAGCAGCACAGAGTCCTGCGGTCGAGAGACACTCACATGTGCTGCTCTCTTCCTATAACCCAATTCAGCAGCACAGAGTCCTGCGGTCGAGAGACACTCACATGTGCTGCTATCTCTCCTCTCTCACCCGAATCAGCAGCACAGAGTCCTGCGGTCAAGAGACACTCACGTGTGCTGCTATCTCTCCTCTCTCACCCGAATCAGCAGCATAGACTCCTGCGGTCGAGAGACACTCACATGTGCTGCTCTCTCTCCTCTCTCACCCGAATCAGCAGCACAGACTCCTGCGGTCGAGAGACACTCACATGTGCTGCTATCTCTCCTCTCTCACCCGAATCAGCAGCACAGACTCCTGCGGTCGAGAGACACTCACATGTGCTGCTATCTCTCCTCTCTCACCCGAATCAGCAGCACAGACTCCTGCGGTCGAGAGACACTCACATGTGCTGCTATCTCTCCTCTCTCACCCGAATCAGCAGCACAGACTCCTACGGTCGAGAGACACTCACATGTGCTGCTATCTCTCCTCTCTCACCCGAATCAGCAGCACAGACTCCTGCGGTCGAGACACACTCACATATGCTGCTATCTCTCCTCTCTCACCCGAATCAGCAGCACAGACTCCTGCGGTCGAGACACACTCACATGTGCTGCTATCTCTCCTCTCTCACCCGAATCAGCAGCACAGAGTCCTGCGGTCGAGAGACACTCACATGTGCTGCTATCTCTCCTCTCTCAGCCGAATCAGCAGCACAGACTCCTGCGGTCGAGAGACACTCACATGTGCTGCTATCTCTCCTCTCTCAGCCGAATCAGCAGCACAGACTCCTGCGGTCGAGAGACACTCACATGTGCTGCTATCTCTCCTCTTTCACCCGAATCAGCAGCACAGACTCCTGCGGTCGAGAGACACTCACATATGCTGCTATCTCTCCTCTCTCACCCGAATCAGCAGCACAGAGTCCTGCGGTCGAGAGACACTCACATGTCCTGCTATCTCTCCTCTCTCACCCGAATCAGCAGCACAGAGTCCTGCGGTCGAGAGACACTCACATGTGCTGCTATCTCTCCTCTCTCACCCGAATCAGCAGCACAGAGTCCTGCGGTCAAGAGACACTCACATATGCTGCTATCTCTCCTCTCTCACCCGAATCAGCAGCACAGTGTCCTGCGGTCGAGAGACACTCACATGTGCTGCTATCTCTCCTCTCTCACCCGAATCAGCAGCACAGACTCCTGCGGTCGAGAGACACTCACATGTGCTGCTATCTCTCCTCTCTCACCCGAATCAGCAGCACAGACTCCTGCGGTCGAGAGACACTCACATGTGCTGCTATCTCTCCTCTCTCACCCGAATCAGCAGCAAAGACTCCTGCGGTCGAGAGACACTCACATGTGCTGCTATCTCTCCTCTCTCACCCGAATCAGCAGCACAGACTCCTGCGGTCGAGAGACACTCACATGTGCTGCTATCTCTCCTCTCTCATCCGAATCAGCAGCACAGAGTCCTGCGGTCGAGAGACACTCACATGTGCTGCTATCTCTCCTCTCTCACCCGAATCAGCAGCACAGACTCCTGCGGTCGAGAGACACTCACATGTGCTGCTATCTCTCCTCTCTCACCCGAATCAGCAGCACAGACTCCTGCGGTCGAGAGACACTCACATGTACTGCTATCTCTCCTCTCTTCTGTAATTACACTAAAAGCCCTTTTTATTGCCAATAAAGTGTAAATATCAGTCAGAAACAGAAGAACAGGAGGTTGTGTGCGATAGGCTTTATAGAATTCTGCAGATTTTCCCGCCAAATTAGCTAGGGAATTAAATTCAAATATAGTCAGCGGATTCCAAACAAGGTTCTGTTGCCATGGATACAGGTAAAGAGCCATTAAACATTCCATTTCCCAGAATTCCAAACAATGTGTGAACCGATAAAGCGATTAACTGCTGTAACACGACTGAGAGAAACACACACACACACACACACACACACACACACACAAACATATTGCGATCATGAATTCATAACCCCAGAATAACACAACGCTCCGTCCTGATTGGATGCCGGCACTGGTGAGATTATAAGAGCTTGTAGAAAACACACGCATATGAAACGAACACAAACAGGAGGAAAAAACAACATTGTTCCCAGACACTCAGAGACGAGCACAACCCACGGCGAGAGTGTGTGTGTGTGTGTGTGTGTGTGTGTGTGTGTGTGTGTGTGTGTGTGTGTGTGTGTGTGTGTGTGTGTGTGTGTGTGTGAGCGATTAGCCATAAATATTAACAAGGTCTCGCAGGAATGTGTGTTTAACCACGGAGACTCAACAAACACACCGCCGGACAGGGGTTCGATCCGGCTCACGTCCTGTGTGTGTGTGTGTGTGTGTGTGTGTGTGTATGTGTGTGAGATGGTTTGGGTCATTCAAACGCACCTCTCCATCTCACAGACGCAGACAGAGGAAATGAAGCGCTTTACACACACACACACACCACACACACACACACACACACAACACACACACACACACGCGCTTAAAGGTTCAAAAACACATTTCAGGCATTCCCATTATTTTATGGATTGAAGTATCATTATGTTCTCTGATTCCCTTATAATGTATCCTAATTTACGGACTTTTCTCCATATAGGGAAATTTATTTTTAACGATAACTTTTAAACGATAAGTTACGAAGTCGTTAATCGACTGAAATTTTGAATCCGTCAGCTCAACGTTATTTCAACTTAGTTTTTAACAACGTGTTAGATGCACTTTTATGATGGATCGAGTGCAGAGGCATTGTTGTGTGTGTGTGTGTGTGTGTCTGTCTGTTTGTGTGTGTGTGTGTGTGTGTGTGTCTGTCTGTTTGTGTGTGTGTGTGTGTGTGTGTGTGTCTGTCTGTTTGTGTGTGTGTGGTGTGTCTGTCTGTTGTGTGTGTGTGTGTGTGTGTGTGTGTGTGTGTGTCTGTTTGTGTGTGTGTGTGTGTGTGTGTCTGTCTGTTTGTGTGTGTGTGTGTGTGTGTCTGTCTGTTTGTGTGTTGTGTGTCTGTCTGTTTGTGGTGTGTGTGTGTGTGTGTGTGTGTGTGTGTGTGTGTGTCTGTCTGTTTGTGTGTGTGTGTGTGTGTGTGTCTGTCTGTCTGTTTGTGTGTGTGTGTGTGTGTGTGTGTGTGTGTGAGCGATTAGCCATAAATATTAACAAGGTCTCGCAGGAATGTGTGTTTAACCACGGAGACTCAACAAACACACCGCCGGACAGGGGTTCGATCCGGCTCACGTCCTGTGTGTGTGTGTGTGTGTGTGTGTGTGTGTATGTGTGTGAGATGGTTTGGGTCATTCAAACGCACCTCTCCATCTCACAGACGCAGACAGAGGAAATGAAGCGCTTTAACACACACACACCACACACACACACACACACACACACACACCACACACAGCGCTTAAAGGTTCAAAACACATTCAGGCATTCCCATTATTTTATG